>JBBPBX010073228.1:0-17883 GCA_038048925.1 Garcialebias charrua | reverse complement strand
TCCATCCAGCCATCCATTTTCTTCCGCTTATCCGGGGTCGGGTCGCGGGGGTAGCAGCCTAAGTAGGGAGGCCCAGACTTCCCTCTCCCCAGCCACTTGGAGCAGCTCCTCTGGGGGAATCCCAAGGTGTTCCCAGGCCAGCCGAGAAACATAGTCCCTCCAGCGTGTCCTGGGTCTTCCTCTGGGTCTCCTCCCGGTGGGACATGCCCGGAATACCTCACCAGGGAGGCGTCCAGGAGGCATCCTAACCTCCAGCGTGTCCTGGGTCTTCCTCTGGGTCTCCTCCCGGTGGGACATGCCCGGAACACCTCACCAGGGAGGCGTCCAGGAGGCATCCTAACCAGATGCCCGAGCCACCTCAACTGGCTCCTCTCGATGTGGAGAAGCAGGTAAAACAACAAACAAGCAAAAAAAACCACTGATTTTTATTATGCCCTCATGTTGACATGTCTGTATTAGTTCAGTAGTTTGTGATATTAAATTTCCAAACACATTTGATTTGATTTCATTTTCTTATTATACATTTTTTTAATCAAAGTTTTTGTGATTTGTGAGATCTGGTTGAATAACTTACCAAAAGTAGGATCCTCTAGTATCTTCCTGACTACATAATGTCCTTTTTTTCCCACTTTGGAAAGGACAGTTCATAGGGAGGTTTTCCAGCCATTGTCGATTGCTAAATTTTTGTTAAAATGCAAAACAGCAATCAATGTTCTGTACAAATGATTTGTGGGGTTAAGTATCTTTTAATTTCTGAAATATTACAACATTTGTTAGATGCCAAATTTTCATTACCTGCACAGTTGACCTCTGTAGGAGAATTGAGTATGTCTTTGGAGCGAAGTGATTCAACAGACTGTGAAAGGCTTCGAGTGAATGTTCTTCTCCGGAGAGCTGTTGGATGTCTTTCAAGAGCGATTTTGCAGAAACAATCTTTTCCAGTCTGACCATCAGCTTGGAATCTGAAAGTACATCATTTTAAACAAAGATTAAACATTTTTTATGTAAACAATCCTTATTTATAAAAAACATTTTCACCTATAAAATATAAACGACTTACTCGGTTTTAGCCATTTTATCCTAGCTGCATGTCCTATAAGCCTTGGATGCAAACAACGAGGGAAGAGCTCATCATTGTGTTGGTGGATGTTCACAATGTGGTTGAGCAGAGACAGCCATTTAGACACTATAAGATTAGGGTGGTCAGGAGGGGTTGAGATCACAGACCAGTACAGATAATTCACACTGTTATTAACCCGGTCTGACAGAGGATTACAATCCTTCTCCTTAGATAAACTCCACAGCTTCTTCTTCAGGGCTAAATGTTACAGAGAAAATTCAATTTATTCATTTATTAAATAATCATAAGTCAATGTAAACAATACTAAACCATATATATATTATAAGACATTTTACGTACACTTTGCTATGTGCCAAATATCGAAAAAGTGGGCAATATTAGGCCTCTCCTCCTCTAGCCATTTCCTTATCTGAACATGGCGGTCAGTGACCATCCTACCTATTTCGAAGTCTTGGTTCTCCAGAAAGGTAATTGACCGTATTAGTTCTTTCTCCATGTGAGTGGCGCCACCAACCTCATTACTCTAAGACATAACATTAAAGAAAAGTATATTTAGTTATGTTTATATTGTCAGTTAAATGATTCTTATTAATTGTAATTGTTAACAATTAATTAACAAAATAAATAATTTGTTACCTGTAATAGCTGTGTATTGATGATGGCGTTGACATGAACTTCAATTATGGTATATGAGCCAAACTTAGCACTGTGTCCAGGGCTGTCAGCACGACCATCTCCAGCTAAAACAAGTAACCGTTGATCAGCTTGCAAAGAAGCCAGCAACCTATTTTGTGAAGTTATTCCACTCTGTTAACAGCTGGAAAAAGATATTGTTTCTAAGTGTGATGACTGTAACGTTCATATGTTTGAACATATATTATTTTTATCATTTTTGTTTATTATTTCTATTGTTATCATTTCCATAATATCAACAATTATTGACATTTCACCGTTTAATTTACATTTGATTTCATTATTAACAAATAGAGTGACTCCACCACCTCTTTTATTATTTCTGTTCATATGAAATAATTCATACCCTTCGATGTGAATATTATTTGTGTTTTCATCATTGAGCCATGTCTCTGACAGTGCTATTATCGTAAAAGTTCTATTTAACTGTTTTAAAGGTGCTATGTGTAACTTTCTGTAGAGCGCAGAACTTAGAAATATTTTCAACAGGCAAAGCATTCTGATGCCTCCCCCTCAGAGCCATATATGGCTCTGCTCCACCTTGCTCTGCTGAAATTCAAATTCAAGCTCTGTTTTTATTGGCTGATTCAAATTCAAGCTCTGTTTTTATTGGCTGGTTACAAACTCTGTTTTTATTGGCTGGTTAACGGCGGGTCACTCTGTGTTTTTAGTGTTTTTATAAATGCTGATAGAGAAGCAAGGGGACTATAGTTTTTTTCAGAGATTACTTTGTCTAACACCAGTCTGTCAGTAGATAGTGACAGAGTGAAGAAATATGTTTAAAAATATATATTGTTAGAAAAGTTACAGACTGCATTACAAAGTAGTGCAGCTTTAAGTAATCTGTTATTTTGGATATGTTTGCATTTATACTTCTGCTATTAAAGTGAATAATAGAGAGAACCCCATTTGTTATATTGATGTCATTAAACTGCTCTTATTATCTTTTATTACAGGATTTTTTTTGCATAAATTACATATTCAACATTATATATTTTAGGTTCTGAGTCTTCGTATGTTGTCATGTTCTAATGTATTTGTTCATTTCACTGTATATTATGTCCATTTTGTGTGTAAGTTGTTTCATTGATTAGTGATTTGTCATCTCCTGAGTTCCTCCAAGTTTTTCCAGATCCTTCAGCTCTTTTATCATTTTAGGCTGAGCCCCTTCATGTGTTTTGATAAAGATGTTTCCATTTCTTGTCCATGTTGATACTATTTTGTTCTGTTTTTTTAACAACCTTGCTTCACGTGCAATGTTTCCATTTTTTTTGGTTAGATGTTCATTTATGTAAACTTTTGTTCCCTGCAGTTATTTTGCTTGCATAATTACATTTTTTTTTAACTTCCTACTAATGAACTTGACTACTACTGACGGTTTGAATCTTGGTGATTTACTGGGCAGGGTTTGAATCTTGGTGATTTACTGGGCAGGGTGTGACAGAACAAAATGTCCCCATGTTCTATGTTAATATATGTCCGACACTTACTAACATCAAGTCCTGTGATCACCAAGTTGTCTTGCTTTGTGTATTGTGTATTGTTCTAAGTCATCTATTTTTCGTTCCAGTTCAGCAATTTTATTGTCTTTGCTAATTATCAGTTCTTTCAGTTGTCTTATTTCATCAACCAGACTGGCCTGGGAATCCATTTTTGTTGATAATTTTGCTAGTTCTTCACCCATAAAGTTGAGTGAATTTTTAAAATCTTGCATTTCTGCTGAGTTGTTTCCCTCCGACTCTGGTGCCTTTTTTCCTCTATTTTTCATCATACTTACAGAGTTTGTAGTCTAGTGGTAGCAGGTCTCTGGTTGATGGTTTGTTTGCTGATCCACGTGGCCCTTCCACGAGGCTCACAGGCCTAACGATGGTGGCTGTGGCCTAGCACCCAGATCAGCAGTTATCGGATCAGAACTCACTGTCTCAGCAGTCTACAGCAATCAGATCTGTTATTTGAAGAAGTTTGCTCACTAGCCTGGCTTAGACGGTGGTCCTCCAGTTTGCACACGGTGCTCTGCCTCCTCCGTTCGTAGCAGCTCCGATGTTAGCCCAGTTAGCACAGCACGTAGCTCCGGGTGCAGCTCTAATGCTAGCCCAGCTCCAGACGGCGGTCCTCCGGTTCGCGCACGGCACTCTGCCCAGCTCGTAGCTTCAGGCGGCGGCCCCCCGGTTCGCATACGGTGCCCGGCCTAGCTTGTAGCTCCAGGCGGCGGTCCCCCGGTTCGCATACGGTGCCCGGCCCAGCTCGCAGCTCCGGGCGGCGGTCCTCCGGTTCGCGCATGGTGCTCGGCTTCCTCCGGTCACAGCAGCTTGGATGATAGCTCAGTTAGCCCAGCACGTAGCTCCAGATGTAGCTCCGATGCTAGCCCAGCTCGTAGCTCCCGACAGCGGTACACCGGTACTTGCACGGCGCTCAGCCTCCTTCAGTCGCAACAGCTCCGAGGTCTGCGCACGATACCTGTCGAAGGCTTTTCAGTCCGTGCGGCGTTCAGCCCTCTCTGGTCGCGGCAGCTTCGAGGTTGGCTAGCCAGTTTAGCCTGTGGCTCGAGACGCAAGATCTCAGATAATAGATCGAAGTAATTCACCATAGACTTGGAAGGCCAGTTGAGACACAAACAAATACTTTCCTGGGCCGATTTTTTTTATTTTATTTTTTTAAAGGAGGTCTTCTCAGCTAGCAAAGACAAGTTAAATTATGTGAACCTCACAGCCTGAGAGACAACTGTTCAAACAAAATGTGACAAAACCCACGACTCTAATCTTCTTCTTCTTCTCAGCAAAGGCGGAAGTGAATGCCCTCTCTTTTGATAGGTACAAAACTGTTTTCAAACCAGATAAATCATCTGAATCTAAAACCATTCTCCAGGCATTTGATAGTAAGTGCTTGCATGAGCCTAGCTCAGTTCCTACCTGTCGTAGAACTTTGGTGCCTCCTCATCCATCACATCTTCTACAATGGCACTGAAAGTTGGATTCCCCGTCATGTGGTTGACTAGATTCTTGGACAGGAAGTGTGGTGCTGGTCCCCCATGTGTAATGGATACAGCAATAATATTTTCTGCTAAAAAATACTCATCTCAAAGTCAAAGTCAAAGTCAACTTTATTGTCAGATCTGCAATATGTACTGTACAGGACATACACAGGACCGAAATTGCGTTTCTCTCAGTCCCTCGGTGCAACAGTAAACATCTAAACATTGAAACACTGAAACATATAATAATTGACATAAGCATAAAATAGTAAAACTAACACTGTCCTGAGTTTTTTGCATAGTGGTATAAGAGTATGAAAATTTACACCAACTCTAAAACTAAAACATTAAACATTTAATGAACATAATACTGTCCTGAGTTTTTGCATACTAGTATAAAAAAAAGAGTATAAAAAGTATAACTAAAATAAACTAAAGGTTTCTAGCATTGACATTTGCAAAGTGGCAAAGCAGCGTATGAGTTAATGTACACAGTATATGTATGAGGTAGTAGTTGATGTTGTTATAGAGGCAAAAAGTGGCATATGCAGTAAGGCACATTGGGCATCCCTAAATAAGACCGTTCAGAGCACACTGTATATGTATCAGCAGTGGTGTAGATATTAGAGTAGTGTAAATGTAAACAGTAGTAGTTACATGTAAGCAGTAGTAATAAAAGTAAACAGTATTAATAAATGTAAACAGAGAATGTAAACAGTATTATGATTATAGGCAGTGATGTAATACAAACATTAGTGCAAGTATGAGAAGTAGTGCAAACTGTATGAGCACATGACCGAGAGTTTAGTGAATAACCCGTTTGATGACACAGAGTCCAGTGTTAAAATCTTTGTGTTGTGTGGTAATGTGTGAGAAAGTTTTAGTGTTAAGGCAGTTCAAATGGGAGGGGGGGCAGAGCAGGCAGAGTGTTTAGCATCCTGACTGCCTGATGAACAGAGCTGTCTCTCAGTCTGCTGGTTCGAGCCTGGAGACTCCTCAGTCTCCTCCCTGATGGCAGCAGTCTAAAGCGGCTGTGTAGTGGGTGTGTGGGATCACCTGCCATGCGGTGGGCTTTCCGAGTGAGGCGTTTGCTGTGTAAGTCCTGCAGTGAGGGGAAGGAGGTGCCGACTATCTTCTCAGCTGCTCTCACAATGCGCTGGAGGCTCTTGCGGCAGGATGCAGTACATGCACCAAACCACACAGTGATGCAGCTGGTCAGGACACTTTCTATGGCACCTCTGTAGAAGGTGCTCATGATGGGGGTTGAAGCTCCAGCCCTTTTCAGCTTGCGGAGAAAGTAGAGACGCTGGTGAGCCTTCTTTGCCAGTGCTGCAGTGTTCCTGCTCCAGGACAGGTCCTTTGAGACGTGCACTCCCAGGAACTTGGTGCTGTCTACTCTCTCCACTGCGGTGCTGTTGATGGTCAGAGGGGCATGTTGGGCATCCTTCTTCCTGAAGTCCACAACAATCTCCTTTGTCTTCTCCACGTTGAGAGTGAGATTGTTGTGTCCGCACCACAAGGCCAGGCGGCTCACCTCGTTCCTGTAGTCCGTCTCATCGTTGTTGCTGATGAGACCCACCACTGTTGTGTCGTCCGCAAACTTGATGAAGTGGTTGGAGCTGTATGATGGTGTGCAGTCGTGTGTTAGCAGGGTGAATAGAAGGGGGCTCAGCACACATCCTTGTGGGGCCCCTGTGTTCAATGTGATGGTGCTAGATGTGTTACTCCCGACTCGTACTGTCTGTGGTCTCCCGGTCAGGAAGTCTAGCAGCCAGTTACACATTGAGGTGTTCAGCCCCAGACTGTCCAGTTTAAGGATGAGCTGTTGGGGGATGATGGTGTTGAATGCCGAGCTGAAGTCGATGAACAACATTCTAACATAGGAGTCCTTCGTGTCCAGATGTGTGAGAGCTGTGTGAAGGGCAGAGGAGATGGCATCGTCGGTTGAGCGATTAGGTCGGTATGCAAATTGGAAGGGATCCAGGGAGTCAGGGAGGACAGATGTGATGCTTTTCATGACTAGCCGTTCAAAGCACTTCATCAGGATGGGGGTGAGTGCTACTGGGCGATAGTCATTGAGGCATGCGGGCGTTGCCTTCTTTGGGACAGGGATGATGGTGGTGGCTTTGAAACAGGTGGGGACGATGGCCTGGCTCAGTGAGATGTTAAAGATGTCCGTGAAGACCGCTGCGAGTTCCCCTGCACAGTCCTTCAGCACACGACCAGGTATGTTGTCAGGACCAGAGGCCTTCCGGGCGTTAATCTTGATGAATGATCGCCTTACGCTGTCTGAGGACAGCGTCAGCACCTGGCCATCAGGAGAGGGGGGGAGTTTATGTGCTGGTGTGCTGTTACTTGCCTCGAACCGAGCAAAGAACTCATTCAGTTCATTCAGCGCAGAGGCTGAGCTGTCACAGGTCTGGGGGGGTGGTTTGTAGTTTGTGATGGTCTGTATTCCCTGCCACAGACTGCGTGTATCCCTGCTGTCCTTGAAACGGTGAGCTATTTTCCCAGAATACTGCCTCTTTGCCTTTCTGATGCCCCGGTCCAGGTTGTTTCTGGCTGCCCTCAGGCCCACCTGATCTCCCGCTTTGAAGGCAGCATTCCTGGCTTTCATGAGTCTGTGAACCTCAGCTGTCAGCCATGGCTTCTGGTTAGCCCGAACAGTGATGGTTTTAAGGTTGGTTACATCATCAATGCACTTGGTGATGTATGAACATACAGTGTCTGAGTACTCCTGGAGACATGTGGTGTTGTTTGTGGTAGCAGCTTCTTTGAACATACCCAATCTGTGGTGTCAAAACAGTCCTGGAGTGCCTCTGAAGACCCCTCTGGCCACACTCGTATCTGCTTGCGGACTGGTTTTGTGACTTTCACCAGTGGCCTGTATGCTGGCTTTAGCATGACACAGATATGGTCCGAAGCACCAATGTGGGGGAGGGGGACGGCTCTGTAGGAATTTTTCATGGTGGTGTAAACCTGGTCCAGGGTGTGGTTTCCTCTTGTTGCAAAGTTTATGTTTCTGTATGTTTTTGGTAATACACTCTTTAAATCTGCATGGTTGAAATCACCAGCCGTGATGAGAAAAGCATCAGGGTGGGCTGTTTGTTGCTCACTGATGTGCAGATATAGTTCATTCAGTGCCTCACCTCTATCTTTGCTGTTGGAGCTTGGAGGGATATATACAGCAACAATCAAAACAGCTGTAAACTCCCTCGGTAAAAAGAACGGTCTGCATTTAATAGTCATGAACTCCACTAAATGTGAGCAGTGTTTGTGGACCACAGCAGCATCACGACACCATGCGTTGTTGATGTAAACACAGAGCCCGCCTCCGCGAGTCTTACCTCCCTTGATGAAAGCTCGGTCCGCTCTGTAGCATGTTAGCTGCTCCAACTGGATAGCGTGGTCCAGAACGTTGTTGTTAAGCCACGTTTCCGTGAATACAAACACACAACAGTCTCTCACAGTCTTTTGTGTCGTTCGTAGCAGGCGTATATAATCCAATTTGTTGTCCAAGGAGCGCACGTTAGCCAGAACCATGGATGGAATAGCCGGCCTGTGTGGGCTAGCTGCTAGCCTCGCTCTGATACCTCCGCGTTTACCCCGCTTCTGTTTCCTGTCACGCCGCTTGTGGCTGATGGGGATTTTAAACCCCTGTTACCTTAATAAAAACCACACAAAAGCTATGTTTACATGGGCAAAATTCTGTGACCGGATTGAAATGTGCTCTGATTGCATAATTAGATAGCACCGTTTACATGGGCACAATCCGTTCATGACGAGTGTTTACATGCAGCAGGCTTTTATTCTGATCAGAAGTTCTGACATGCGCAGAGTGGTACACTCCCCTTAAAAAAAAAAAACGAAGAGGAAGTTACTTTCGTAAAAACCACAGAAGAAGAAGTTACTTCCGGGACGAAAGTAAACATACGCGTCCAAAATGGACCCGCACCAGATTGTAATGACGGCGACTGAGTTTTTCTGCACTCCCTGATTGAACTACAGGTGAAGCAGCGCGTGCTTTTAGTTTTTTTATTCACAGGATGAGAGCGCTGGACGTCCTCTGTCCTCCAAGCTGTCGTGGACAACAACTGTTGGTAAGATAATAAAAACGCTGTATGCTAATAAACTTTTTGTCCTTTACTTTTCTACCTGTCTGCATGATACTGTCTGTATTTGTTATTAATTACTATTCTTTCTCTGTTTTCCTGTTTCTGGAGCATCAGTGTCAAGATGCCAGGCATGATGCCAACGTCCTGCGCCACTCAGACCTCTATCAAAGGGCTCATCTGTTGACAAAAGTAAGGCTAATAGTACTGTATTTACTATATTGTATTTAGTATTACTACAACGATTACAGCTAAGAAGTATCTCAAAGTAGAGATGCTTAGCTGTAAAGTTTTATTTAAAATAAAATGTTTGAACCATGTCTTTAAACAAATAGTTAAATGTTGCCAAAATGTAAGGCTAACATTTACTATATTGTATTTAATTTTACAACTATTACAGCTAAGTATATCAGAAGACATACTTAGATGTAAAGTTTTCTTTCAAATAAAATTTGTTTGAACCATAACTTTAAACAAATAAAAAGTTGAACACTAAATATTGGCATGTCCTTTTTTGCAGTCTGTGAGGAACATTGAAGGAAAGGACGTCCGTCTCTTCATTGTTGGTGATCGTGCCCGCTGTTGGACTGGCTCGTCAAAGGATACGCAAACTGTCCTCGTCTGACTCCTCAACAAGTCATTTAATGTTTACCTTTGCTCAGTCAGGTGGAGGTAGAGATGACCGGGTTTCTGAAGTCACAGTGGAGAGTTCTTCTAAAAAGATACTGTACTTATGTATTTGTGTTCACATGCAGTTAACATTTGTATAAAATTATTATCACAATAAACAACTGCAAGTAATACTAGTGAACATCTGAGCTCTTTAATGGACCAAACATTTTAACACATTCTTGTAAACAGTTGAAATTGCTTGTTTGAAACATGTTTCATTCTTAGTGCAATTTGAGGTGTATCAGAAAAACATAAAAATTAAACGTTCAAAACGTTTGTACAAAACAGACGATGTGCACAGATCACATCTTGTAATGATAACAAAAAATTTCTTTGGTCATTTAAAAACTACAGTAACCTGTAATTCAGTAACTTCTTTATCAACTCATCACATACTTTCACAATTTCAATGTAGTGATTTCGGAAAACAAAATTGGTGACAAAATAATCGATTTTACTTCCAAAATGTATGTTTCTGTATCCTGATAGAACAGCAAATGTGTTTTTATCCTGTGAGTCATGCAGAAACTCAGTCCTTATTAAACCATCTGACTGTATTAAGTTAGGACATCTTAATTGTACCATAAACTATCAATCCTAATGTCTGTGTAAAAAATACATTTACAGATCTGTCAGGGGACAAAGAAACATGGTTGTGGAGAATTGAAACATTTTCAAATCAGTTTTGAGTTGTTCTAAAGCACATGTGTGAACTTCTTGGGATTCCTAAGACGTGGGACTCTTGCATCTTCTGCCACCTGCCACCATCACCTGCCACGTGCCACCATCACCTGCCACCATCACCTGCCACTGTCTGTTGTGTGCTGCTGCCAGCTGCCTCTTCAAAGCTGGACTCATCATCTGAAAAACAAACAAAATAAAGTTTAACTGGACCCCTGATATGTTGAAATGTGTTAGGTTAATTATCTGGTTAGTTGGAGTTTTAATGTACAATACAGTATACTGTAGTTCTATGCTAGCCCTACAGCTACTCTTATTTCTTATTATAATTACATTTTTACATATTTGTTGTTTCTAATTACTCAAGTAATACAGTACAGAGGGTTAATGTGTTTTGAAGAGTCTAACTTACCAGAAAGGATGCTTTGCTCCTGGTTAGCTTCCTCTCCTCAGATTCCTCTCCTCCTCATAAGATCCACACCGCTGCCTGCTGTGTTGGAAGTGGCAGATCTCTCATCAGTTCATCAACACGTAAAATAAAAAAGTGGTGGGGTCGTAGCCACTTGTCCCGTTTTTGTTTTTAGCTTTGTAGCACTTAGCTTTAAGCTCTTCCAGCGATCTCCAGCTTCTTCCAGCTTTTCATGTACTTGTTTGAATAACTACACGTTCGGTCAAGGCGTTCGATAGTTTTGAGCTATTTTAACGTTTCCATTACAAATGTTGCATCGCTCACCGACCAGTTTTACTTCCCCACCATGCGTTAGCATCTACCCACTAGCCAGCCCAGGCGGAGAAGTAAACACGAGGGGGGAGAGGGAGGGAGGGATGGGGGTGCGCGCAGCGCACATGCGCAGTCAGGACAGTTTCCCACAGTCCGGTAAAAGGAACAGATCATGTGTTTACATGCGCACACATCGGGCTACGGATCGGCGTAAACCACCCGTTTCGAACGGATCGCAAATTAGGTCGGATCACGCCGAATACACAAAAAATAACCCGACCGGGGTGTTTACATGACGGACTTTTGATCCGTTCGGCCGTTTGATCCGATTACTTATGTCCATGTAAACATAGCTAAAGATAAACAAGAGAACAGTGTTAAATCAGACAAACAACTTTGCAAAGGGGAATGGCTTTTAATGTCTTTTGAAACTTAGTTTGGTCTCAAATACATTGTCCTGCACAATTCCAAATTGTACTGGACATGACAAGCTATTTAAACAAGAAGCAGGTGGAGTTTGACAAGCTCTGACGTCTTACAGATAAAACAAACAAGTCGTGTTTCTGATCCTACAAGAACATCTTATCCAGACATTGTCAAGGCTAGAAGACTGTCTTTTCTGTATCAGAGAAAAGCAAACAACATGTTTGTACTATCAAATATAAGTGTTAAAAGGGAACAGAGAATATTTGATATAAGTGAGCTGGGTTATAATTATTGGGTCAGAGTAATTAGTTTTAGATGATAAATATTGAACATCTCCATCATTTCATCCTCTTTATCATATATAAACTGATCATTATCAATCAGGTGAGCGGTGCGGAAAACAACCTCTGAGGCCGAATTTCTAATTAGAGGCAAAAACTCACACCACCGTCCCGTGCCCCCACAGTAACGCCCTGAACATGCAGAATCACCTTTTTTAGGATGGTTTGAGAGATTATAAAGTTTTGGAGAACTCTGTTGATTGTCATATTTCATGACTTATTTCAATGTTTGAGAGAAAGAAAGATTTTGAGGAGAATTTTGCAATGAGTATGGTCTCACTTTATGGCTTATGTCAAAAGTTTTAAAAGGAATAATATATTTAGCAGGGATTAGTCTAGTTACCCACAAAAACTAAGTTTTTCCAAAGAAATAGAACTTTTGAGAAGAAACATATATATATATATAAAGGAACTAATCTATTTGTGTTAAACAAATAAAAGAAATAAGCTATTTAATTGGTTTTAAAATAAAAAGAACCAATCTAATTTGTTTTAACCAAAGAACCAATCTAATTTGTTTTAACCAAAAAAAGAAAAGAACCAATCTAATTTGTTGTGTTAAACAATTAAATGGAACTTATACACTTTCAAAGATGTGGGAAATAATTCTCAAACACACAACAAAATAGCCCTTTATGGGCACAAAAATAAAATAAGTTTGAAACTTCTTTGATATCAACTATTGCCCAGGAAAGTAAAAACAACCGGTTTGAACTTAAAAAATGAAATAGATCAACCATTCTTCTTCACAGCATCCATCCCTTTTTTCTTTTTTTGTTTTTGGTGTGGGAGGGTAATTTCAGTGTCTTTCCTGGGGAGGGAGTGCCCCGTTTTCAGAACACGTTCTTTCTGTTCCTTGGGGATTTGTTTGTGGCAGAAATTGTTGGGCACAAATCCATGTCATCTGGGGGGAGGGGGGGTTCTTTGTGTGTGGAATAAGTCCAGTTTTTCATTGTTGGGTCCAAGTCCATCTCATCTGGGGGGGGGGAAGTTCTTTGTGTGTGGAATAAGTTCATTTCATCCTGGGGGGGGAGAAGAGTCTTTTTTTCTTCTGGGGGGGAGCTTTTGTTCAAGTCTTCCTCTTCTGTGAGTTTCTGTGCGAGTCTTTTTCTTCTTGGGTTTTTGTCAAAGTTCATTTTTTTCTTTGGGGAGAGCTTTTTGTTCAAGTCTTTTCCTTCTTGGGTTTTAGTCAAAGTTCATTCTTTTCTTTGGGGAAAGCTTTTTGTGCGCCTTGTGGGTGGAGGGCATCAGGCAGTTTGATGGCTTCAGTCTTGTCCAGCTGTCTGTTGTTTAGTCTATTCAGGCATGAATTGCGGGCACAGTAGCAGGTCGCAACCCTGAATTGTGTGTGGCATAGTGTAGTCAAGCCACAAAGTGGGGAGCTTTGCTCTGACCAGATCCATCTCAAAATCTGGCTCAGCGATCGTTCCAAACTTCCTTTTCAGGGGAGCACCGGTCACTCAGATGTAATAGCTGCTGCTCTTTCTCTCGAGAAGATGACGCGTCCTTTCCACCACCTGTTGGGGTCCCGTTCACCCTCGTTTTCAGCCGTCCCTAGCAGGACCTCGAGTCAAGGCGGGATTCACTGGCATCACTGGCAACTCCTCCTGAAGGAGTTCCGGAAACCTGTAGTCTTTTTGAGAGGAGAACTGGACACCAAAAACTTGCAATTTGTCAAATAAAACTAAGGCCTTCGGATCCCATGAGCCATTTGTGGTCTGGGGAAGGTCAAACTGTGGGTAACTCCTTAACTTAACTTAAACTAAATTCTGTAATTGGCTATAATAATAATTGTTTCTTTTAACTTAAAATAAAATTCCATTCTTACTATCTAAAACATTTGTATTTAATGGCAAAAAACAACACAACAACAAATGATTTCATTCTTCAGTGAAAATGAGTAATCACTCACTCTGATTTGAGGTTATTTTAATTAGTAAGTTATTCTGAATTAGCATGATCATCAAAATGAGTAGCAGGAGACGGAGACGTTTTATACTCACCTAAAATACTTTACCTTTCTCATAGTCTGTGGAAAAAGTCTAAACATACATACAGACATAGACAGACATATACGTACAGACATACATACATATAGACATACATATATATATACATATAGACGGACATACATATAGACATGCATACATATATACATATAGAATTTACAATAAAAACTGTGGTTCATGTGCTCAAAATAAGTCCAGTCTATAGTCAGAGTCAGTCGTGTTTTAAAAATATAGAACCACCACATTTCAAAATCAACCTTTCAAATCAATCTTTTGAATAGATCCAAACCTCCAGGGCGTCCCCCATCTTTTTTTCTCATTGGATCTGTTAAAAATAAATACCTGTTAATTAAACGACATATACCAAAGAAATGTGGTTTGTAGGTTTATCTGATTCATCCTACAGTACAACGTGCTTCTTAAATTATCCTTTAAATGGCTATGCTTTCGAATATAAAAATCTAAAAAGTTATTTTTTGTATAACTGATGAGCTAATCAATGAATGAATGAGCTGTTTCCCTTTATGAGCCATCATCAATATTATTAGTGATACATTCTTAATAATATGTTTTCGTTTCTGTTTTGTTTTTCCTCTCGTTTCACTGTCTGCTTGGCTTGTTTCTATCGTACAGAACCTTGGTTGGCCCGCGTCAGCCTAAGTGCTCTATAAATAAAGTGGTATGGTATAAATAATCTAAGATTTAAAGCATAAAGCTATAAAAATTGTTCTAAAAATGTCTTAATCAATTCCTTTGTGGAAAACCAGACCAACCAAAATGCATTCCCGTCAAGGACAATCCTTCCTTCAGCTCCACAAAACTTTTGCATGAATGTCTGTGGAGACACAAATTTAATCTGCAAAAGAAAATATAAACATTAACTTTTGTTTCAGGGTTATGAGCTGGGATCAGTATCTCTGTACCATCACGGAGTTACTGGAAGCGGAAAAAGAAGTCGTCAGACCCACATAGTACAATATAAACTACAAATTCTGTGGCCTTGCTCTAGCAGGCCATATCATGAGAATGTGTTACATTAAATAAAATTAAGCAGACTGCAGTTTTGAAACACGATACCAGGATTATTGACAGATCTTCACAGATCTATACGGGGGGCATGACCTTCAGCTGGACAGTTGGCGTGGTTGACTTCAAGACCTGTTCTCTTTGTCTTTCTGGAGAACCTGTTCAGCTCCCTCTTGTCACAGCATCCAGTGAGATCTTTGTTTCTGGGCGAGATCTTTGCTCCTGGGTGAGATCTTTGTTCATCATCGATCCATCACACCCGGACCGCATATACTGGTCATTTGTGTTTGATGACCGTGTTCTGACAGTTCTTTGTGAAAGTCTTTGTGGTGTCTTTTGTTCAGAGAAAAGTCCAGTGCACAGAATGTTCATTTTGAGCAGGGCAGCCTGGGAGTCCAGCCTTGGTGTTCTCGGTGAAGTCAGTGAGCCAGCTTCTGAACATGCCCTTAATATCAAATCTGATCCAATCCAATCAATAACCACAGTAGTTTGTGATTCAAAAATTCAGACGCTGCATGTGTGTTTGACATGGTCCTATCTTAATGTACTGTATGTACTACTACCTATGTGTTTTTGCAAGTGTCGTGAGGTCCAGGACTTACGTTTTCCGCTCCACAAACATCGTGAGGCTGCTTCTTGGATAGAGTCACCTCTGCAAGTCTGGTTTGCACAATGGAATTTAAAATGTTCATTACGTAAAAGTGAATTTTCAACAGAGGCATCCTTTTAATCTGATCTGCATAATAGATCTAAAATCATTAATTTACGTATGAGTAAAATTGTCAATTTAACCTGAAACTAGAAATTTTACCACTTGTCAGTGGTTTACTTATCAAAAGTTAAAGCATGGGCTCCGTTTTAATCTTCCATATTATTATTACTGTATACACAGCCCCAATCTGTTTGAATAAAAACAACCCTTCTTACTGCTGTCAAAGATTATGCATTGTATGGTCAAATGATATGTTATTCTAATTCCCGTTCAAATATACCAGACCTCTTTTTGCCATTAATGGTCATAATTTATGCAAATCAATATCAAAATTAGGTTTTAACAGTGAAATGTGTCTTTTATTACTGGCGAGCTGGCTGGATTCTTGTGCGCATTTAACCTACTTGCTGAAAAGTTACTCCTAATAAAGCATTTTTATTATTAATCATTTCAGTCACATTATATAACTCTTAAAAGGAAACAGCACTTATGATCTACTTAACTGTGTAACAGCTCTTTAAAATTGATAAAACATTTTCAATGTATGCAAAAATCGTTTAAAAATGATGAATTTAAACTGAGCGTTTCAACTTACAATCTAGTCAAAAATCTATTTGACAAGAATATATATATATTTTTTTTATTCTTTATAAGTGTCAAAGTTTTATCAATTTAGTTAAACTTTTAAAAATAAATTTCTGCTAAATTTTTCTAAGACTTGTTATCCTAAAATGCCTAAACTTAATTTTGATCTGATTATGGTTGTTAATTTAAATTAACAGGCTTATTATAAAAGTTTAAATAGTCAATAATTGTAATTCAATGCAGTATACCGGTAATACTTCCCACTTCCCATTTATTTTGCATTAAATCCAAATATATACCGTGTTTTATCAACATCCTATGCGACTGCTATAAAAACATCCAGTTCCTCTCACTTCACCTCGCCTTCCTCATCTTCCCTCTGACACTTCCACAAACCCTCTGTGGCCCCCTCTCTTTTTGGGGCCTGAACTTCCTTGTGCATCTTCCGTCTCGACTTCCTGTTTGCTCTCTCCTGCATCAACTTCCTCTTTACTTTCTTGATCACCTCATCTCTCTTAGCACGTTTAGCTGTGTAAGTTTTAGTTTATTTTTCAACTCGTGCGCATCCTTTATGATTGTCTGTCGTTGTCGTTATCAATTGTTCTCATCACTCTTCGTTTAAAATTCAGATCTCAAATGAGTCCCAGAGGTTTAATGGGATTAATCAGTATTAATATGCAAAATGTATCTTTATTTGTTAGAGTGGCTATGTTTTTCAAAGTGTTTAGCATAATTTTTTGCCGTTTGTATGCAACGCCATAATAAATGTATGTTTATACTGGTTAAAAACGGTCTTAGTTTTACACAATGGGGTGGGTTGCCAGTTGGGCTCGTTTTGGGCTTGTTTTGGGCTGGTCGCTTGCTTCTGTCGCGAGATCTGGCAACACTGTATCAAAGTTCTCATGACAACAAGGCCTCCTGAATTCTTGCCTCGTCATCATTCAGCTTTTTCGACAGAACTATTTCGATAAAAATTGGTAAGCGAATTCTCAGTTTCTTTTTGCAGAGAAAACAATTTAGAAACGTTTGGTTTCACAGTACAACGGCATTTGCACTGTCTTCGGACGGACGAAGCTTTTAGCTGGCGGCTCCGTTAGCATTAGCTTAGCTTTCATTTCCGATAAAAAACGTAATTTTTGGATTATGTAAAATCGGATCTTTCTTCGTCAGATTTTCATGATAAAAACGGATCTGTCCGCTTGGTTCAGCGAAACAATTTGGAGTCTTTCTCGCTAAAATTTTATTAAATCGGACCGCTGATGTGGGCGCCAGGCCTACTGTTAAAACGTCCTAATTTAACGTTGTTAAGCCTTTAAAACCTAAAGTATTTGGATTAGAATTTTATAAACTAGATTGATCAAATACTAAAGTCTTTTTGTCGCATTCGGCTACATTCATGATTTAAAAAAAGTATTTAAATATTTATTTTATATTTAACCATAAGTTATTAGGTCCTGTAAATCAGAGATGATTATGTAACCTTTTATAACTGTTCTTAAT
Source organism: Garcialebias charrua (assembly GCA_038048925.1). Classification (NCBI taxonomy): domain Eukaryota; kingdom Metazoa; phylum Chordata; class Actinopteri; order Cyprinodontiformes; family Rivulidae; genus Garcialebias; species Garcialebias charrua. The sequence continues at coordinate 353 of JBBPBX010073228.1, read as the reverse complement.
AGCAGGAAAAATACAATGGGAAATGTTTGCAATCAATCCTCTCTCAGTCACGTTTTAAATGGAATGCTGAAGTAAGAAAGTAATAATTTGTATATGTGTGTTCACAGATCCACCGAGAATTCTCCAAGCAAGACAATCAAATTTCTTGGTTTGTAAAATTATTTAAATAAAAATCTACTTCTCAACATCAACTTTAGTTCTCGTGCCATATTTATGTTTATTTTTATTTTATTTATGTATGTTTCATTAGTACTGCCTCTCTGTTAGCACAGTACTTTTCTTGTAAGTAAATACAGTATAAATTCTCACACAGACGGGGAAGGAGGGGGTGGGGGAGGGAGTGGGAGGAGGGA
>JBBPBX010073227.1:0-17883 GCA_038048925.1 Garcialebias charrua | reverse complement strand
CTTTTGACTAAAAGTTAACGTCTCTCTGCTGGTTCCTGCAGGTCGACCAGCGTGTGTTTAAGGACCTGATGAGCGAGAAGCTGCCGCGCCTTCATGCTCACTTCGAGCAGCACAAAGTGGATTTCTCCCTCATCACCTTCAACTGGTTCCTGGTGGTGTTTGTGGACAGCGTGGTGAGCGACATCCTCTTTAAGATCTGGGACGCCTTTCTGTTTGAAGGACCGAAGGTAAGAGGCAGATGATGTTGAGCTGTGATGTTTCTGAGAAGGAAAAAAAAACTCAACGAGTGAAAACAGTATTTAATAGATTTTTATTTATTGCTCTTTACTTGTTGTGTTTTAGGTACCGTATTCTTTATTTATATATTAAGAAAAAAGACATTAAGCTTAAATTTGGCAGAGCCGGACTTCACTTTTTTCCTCCTCCACATACAATGCTACACACATGAAAACATTGCCACTACAGTATTTATCAAAGCCCAAATGATTTTTAGCAGACAAAATCAGGATGAGCGTCTATGTGACTTGAGGTACGGCACAGTGAATTAATCTTTGAAGTAAAACATGACGACATTGATTTAACATTAACAAGATGGCGCCGGTTGTCATGGCACGCTATCTAACTCCTCTCCTGAACTTTTTACTGCTGTTCGTGTTCTGCCTTTTTTTCATCGACGATGCATCCTCGCTCCTGGTCTATGATCGCTCAACTCTTCTAAGTCTCCAAGACTCGCTGATCAACACACCGGCTACTGGCAAATATGGACATTTCAAGCCTCCTCCACCTCCGCCTTTCTTGGCGTCCATTCCTGCCTACCTACAACGCAACGCGACCACGCTGCCACGCAGCAAGCGGCGCAGAAGACGCGGAACGAGGGCAGGCGTCCTGGTGAGATTTAAAAAGTATCTCTCGTCTCACAACACGCCGACGGCTGACTTACCTCCTGAATTCAGCGTCTTTGATGTCCGTCGTTCTTTCGCTCGCCGCAACAGATGCCTTGTTGCTATCAATCATGACGCCAGCGATCAGTATCCATTTTGTCCCCCCGTGAGAACACTGAAGCGAGGCTGCGTTAAACAGAACCTCCGCCCGCTCGCTCGAGCTGAGAGTGACGTAACTGGCTGTGTTCCTGTACGGTCAGCACTGTTTAACGCCAGATCGATCACTAATAAAACTTTTATATTAAGTGATTTGATCTCAACTCATCGTCTGGATCTGTTTTTGATTACGGAAACCTGGCAGAAATCTGGAGACAACAGCTGCTTCTCTGAGCTTCTTCCAAATGGCTACGCCCACCTGAGCGCTCCGCGTGGGTCTGGAAGGGGGGGGCCTGGCTGCAGTCTTCAATGAGGCGTTCAAATACCGTTTGTTGCCTCAGAAAAACTACTCCAGTTTTGAAAGCATGATTTTTGTGCTGGAATCTGCAAAACCTATTCTGTGTGGCCTCTTTTATCGGTCTCCTCAATACAACAAAAACTTTCTCAGTGAGTTTTCAGAACTACTGGCTGACCTAATGCCAAAGTTTGACTCTTGGCTTTTCTGTGGGGACTTCAACGTGCACACCTGCTGCCCAAGTAATCAGCTTGGATGTGAGTTTCAGGACCTCCTGGACTCTTTCAACCTGTCACAGTCGGTCTCGGGGGCCACACACAGTCAGGGTCATACACTCGATTTAATTATCTCCCACGGCCTTCAAATACCTGCTGTGGAGATCCTGGACACCTGTATTTCAGACCATTTTCCCATATTATTTGAATTTTTCACCTCTCCTGCACCGAAAGCTATTCTCCCAGCACGTTTCTGCCGCTCCATCACCCCATTAACTCCAAGTCAGTTCACTGATGCCTTTAAGAGCACTGAATTTTGCTCTGCTGTCAGCCTGGACCCATCTCTACATCCTGAGGACTTCATCAGCTCCTTCCATCACACCTGCACGACGATCTTGGACTCCATCGCTCCTCTCAAACAGGCATCTTCAAAGAACAAACCTTCACCATGGCTCAACGAAACGACGCGAGCTCTTCGACAACGTTGCAGAAAAGCAGAGCGAATATGGAAGCGCGACCGGCTTCATGTATCTCAAGGAATACTGAGAGACTGTCTCTGTGAGTATCATAATGCTGTGAAACAGGCCAAGTCACAGTACCTCTCCAATTTAATCTCCACCAGCTCCAACCGGCCGAGGACGCTTTTCAGCACACTCCAGTCTGTCATCAACCCATCTGTCAATGTTCTGAAAACTGCCACACAGTCTACCTGCGATGTAGCCTGGTTGGAACCAGACCCTTGTCCTTCACTTCGCTTTGGACTAGGGTCTGGCATTCCTCCCATTGAAAACGATTTCTCCTGGAGATTTTTGAATGGACCAATCAGAGAACAGAAGGCGGAGTTTTGTTAGTTTAGCCTGGCGAGGTCCAGGCTATCAGATAAATTGCTCAGAAACCACTCGGTGGATATTTTTTCTGCCACCAGTGTGTAATTATATGTCTTTAATTTACTGACTGTTGGCCTAGATGAAACATTTGAGATAAAATTCGATTTTTTATCATTTATTTTCGTAGCGCACCCGAGGCTGTTTGGAAAATATCAAACCGAAACTATTTAAATCCAGCAGATTTGACCATTTCGTGAATTGATTTAGGAACTGTTAAGCTCAGGAACACTTCTGATATAACGTCAGCTAAGAAATATATTTTTTATCAGCAGAGAAATAATAGTTTTTTACCTTGTTTTGATGAAAATTCCTTCGTGGCGGCAGCCATTTTGAATGACGACGTCAGTCGACGTCGTTCAAAACTCCGCCTTCTGCTCTCTGATTGCTCAGGAACACTTCTGATATAACGTCAGCTAAGAAATATATTTTTTATCAGCAGAGAAATAATAGTTTTTTACCTTGTTTTGATGAAAATTCCTTCGTGGCGGCAGCCATTTTGAATGACGACGTCAGTCGACGTCGTTCAAAACTCCGCCTTCTGCTCTCTGATTGGTCCGGTCAAAAATCGGCCGGAGAAATCGTTGTCTATGGGAGGAATCCCAGACTGTGCAGTGAAGGGAAATGAGAATTGAGCGGAGCTGTGCAGGAAGGCGAGGGCCAGGCTACCTGCGATGACTTTCAGAGCTATTTTGTCAACAAAATAGACTCTATCAGGCAGAACATTGTCAGTTCATCCAACACCATCCAGTCATGTACCTCTGCAATAACCACAGCTGTTTTTGACCAATTTGACCTGGTCTCACTGCCTCACCTCACCAAGGTGGTTCAGCAGATGAAACCAACTAACTGTTCTCTGGACATCATTCCCTCTAAAATGTTCAAACAATCCTTTGATGTAATTGGTCCTTGTGTTTTGTCATTTATTAACAGCTGTCTATCTTCAGGTTTTGTGCCATCTGCTTTCAAACACGCTGTGGTCAGGCCTCTTCTCAAAAAACCAGGCCTAGATCCTACAGCTCTCTCTAATTTCAGACCAGTTTCCCATCTGTCATTTCTATCAAAGGTCCTAGAAAAGATTGTTTTTATTCAACTTCAATCTTTTCTAGAACTCAACAACCTGTTTGAAAAATTTCAGTCAGGTTTTCGAGCTCGTCACAGCACTGAATCTGCACTGCTCAAAGTACAGAATGACATTCTTCTGTCCCTGGATGCAAAAAACCCTGCTCTGCTGGTGATGTTAGACCTCTCAGCAGCTTTTGACACCGTCGACCATCAGGTACTAATCAACCGCTTGTCTCAGCTGGTTGGCCTCCAGGGAGCTGTGCTTGAGTGGTTCAAATCTTACCTGTCTGGGAGAACTTTTTCTGTCATGATAGGCGATCTGTCCTCCTCTTCATCAACCCCTCTGACCTCTGGCGTACCACAGGGATCTATTCTAGGGCCAGTCCTCTTCTCTCTTTACATGCTGCCATTAGGATCAATCATCACACGTCATAACCTGTCTTTTCACATGTATGCAGACGATTTACAAATCTATCTGCCAGTCACTCCCAACCCCTCACCCAGTTCAAACACTCTTGTCAACTGCTTAAATGACATTAAGCACTGGCTCTCTCAAAACTTCCTCCACCTAAACACAGATAAAACTGAATGCATTTTATTTGGTGCACCTGATGACACCAGCAACATCCTTCCCAGTCCCAGTGTTGGTTTTCCCCTCCCCCACTTCAACCCGGTGGTCAGAAATCTTGGAGTGCAGCTTGACTCCAACTTAAAGTTTGATAAACAGATCAGTTCTGTTGTCAAGACCAGCTTTTTCCAGCTCCGTCTGCTCTCTAAAGTCAAGTCATTTCTCAGCCGTGGTGATCTGGAGAAGGCCATCCATGCCTTTGTGACCTCCAGACTTGATTATTGTAATGCTTTGTATGTTGGTATTAATCAATCCTCCATCTCCCGTTTACAGCTTGTACAGAACTCTGCCGCGCGCTTTTTGACCAACACACGAAAATATGAACACATCACTCCTGTCCTGTCCTCTCTACACTGGCTCCCGGTTCAGTTCAGGATACAGTTCAAGCTGCTCCTGTTTGTTTTCAAAGCTCTGAATGGACTTGCTCCTCTGTACATCTCAGAACTTTTGAAAGCCCATCAGCCCGGCAGAGATTTACGATCTGCCAGTCAACACCTGCTGGAGGTGCCTCGCTCAAGGTACAAACAATGGGGAGACCGGTCATTTTCTGTTGCCGGCCCAAAAGCCTGGAACAGTCTCCCCCTTGAGCTGCGTGCCACCTCTGATCTGACTCTGTTCAAAACCAGACTGAAGACCCACTTGTTCAAAAAAGCTTTCAGTGTGTAACTTTTATTACAAGCCCAAAACCAGAAAAGTTGGCACGTTGTGCAAATCGCAAATAAAAACAGAATACAATGACTTGCAAATCTTTTTCAACCCATATTCAACTGAATAGAATGCAAAGACAATATATTTAATGTTCGAACGGAGAAACTTTATTTTGTTTTGCAAATAACCATTAACTTAGAATTCAATGGCAGCAACACATTGCAAAAAAGTTGGCACAGGGACATATTTACCACTGTGTTACATCGCCTTTCCTTTTAACAACACTCAGTAAACGTTTGGGAACTGAGGAGACCAATTTTTGAAGCTTTTCAGGTGGAATTCTTCCCCATTCTTGCTTGATGTACAGCTTAAGTTGTTCAACAGTCCGGGGTCTCCGTTGTCGTATTTTACGTTTCATAATGCGCCACACATTTTCAATGGGGGACAGGTCTGGACTGCAGGCAGGCCAGGGGAGGACCCGCACTCTTTTGCTACGAAGCCACGCTGTTGTAACACGTGCAGAATGTGGCTTGGCATTGTCTTGCTGAAATAAGCTGGGGCGTCCATGAAAAAGACGTCGCTTGGATGGCAGCATATGTTGCTCCAAAACCTGTATGTACCTTTCAGCATTAATGGTGCCTTCACAGATGTGTAAGTTACCCATGCCTTGGGCACTAATGCACCCCCATACCATCACAGATGCTGGCTTTTGAACTTTGCGCCTATAACAGTCCTGATGGTTCTTTTCCTCTTTGGTCCGTAAGACACGACGTCCACAGTTTCCAAAGACAATTTGAAATGTGGACTCATCAGACCACAGAACACTTTTCCACTTTGCATCAGTCCATCTCAGATGAGCTCGGGCCCAGCAAAGCCGGCGGCGTTTCTGGATCTTGTTGATGAATGGCTTTTGCTTTGCATAGTAGAGCTTTAACTTGCACTTACAGATGTAGCGACGAACTGTAGTTACTGACAGTGGTTTTCTGAAGTATTCCTGAGCCCATGTGGTGATATCTTTTACACACTGATGTCGGTTTTTGATGCAGTACCGCCTGAGGGATCGAAGGTCACGGGCATTCAATGTTGGTTTTCGGCCTTGCCCCTTACGTGTAGTGATTTCTCCAGATTCTCTGAACCTTTTGATGATATTACGGACCGTAGATGGTGAAATTCCTAAATTCCTTGCAATAGCTCGTTGAGAAAAGTTGTTCTTGAACTGTTCGACAATTTGCCCACGCATTTGTTCACAGAGTGGTGACCCTCGCCCCATCCTTCTATGTGGATGACTGAGCATGTCAAGGAAGCTGCTTTTATACCCAATCATGGCACCCACCTGTTCCCAATTTGCATGTTCACCTGTGGGATATTCCAAATAAGTGTTTGATGAGCATTCCTCAAATTTCTCTGTCTTCTTTGTCACTTGTGCCAGCTTTTTTGAAACATGTTGCAGGCATCAAATTCCAAATGAGCTAATAATTGCAAAAAATAACAAAGTTTACCAGTTCGAACGTTAAGTATGTGGTCTTTGCAGTGTGTTCAATTGAATATAGGTTGAAAAAGATTTGCAAGTCATTGTATTCTGTTTTTATTTGCGATTTCCACAACGTGCCAACTTTTCTGGTTTTGGGCTTGTACTTTTGGTATTTTAATATGTAGCATTTTTTATTTCCATTGCCTTTTTATTTCCACTTGTTCAAATAAGCTTCCAGTGTGTAACTTTTATTACTTTTGGTATTTTAATATGTAACATTTTTTATTTCCATTGCCTTTTTATTTCCACTTGTTCAAAAAAGCTTTCAGTGTGTAACTTTTATTACTTGTGTTATTTTAGTGTTATTTTAGTATGTAGCATTTTTTATTTCCATTGCCTTCTTTTATTGCTGTTGTTTCTTATTCTATTTTCATTGATTTATTGTTCCAGTTTATTCATCTTTTTATCCTGTTAAGCACCTTGGTCAATGCAAGGCATTGTAGGAAGGTGCTATACAAATAAAGTTTATTATTATTATAAAGTTTATTATAATAAAGCTTGAGTAGAACTCGAGTAGTTGATGATGTCATAGGATCTTAAGATGCAAAAATAAATAAATAAAAACGCAAAAAAAAAACGCATTTAGTATTTACAAAAAAAAAGAAGATCAACAAGACATTGGGAGTGCACATTATACTGGACTACCATTTATCATACTGCAGATAAATCACAGGAAAACCAAAACTGTTAGTTATTATTATTAAGCTGCAAAAGTGAAAGAAACGTGCGGCACGTCAAAAACGAAACTAAAAACAGTGGGGCGGTCGACCACCCCACACCGCCTGCGGTGCTGCGCATTAGGTTTAGTTTTGGAGATACTTATATTTATAGGTTTTTTATAGGTTTAGAGATTCATATTTTTTGCTTTTTGTTTGTGAAACAAGGTCAGAGGAAGCTGGTTCTGGTTCGGTCGACTGGACCCGGTGTTGCACTATATTCTGTGACCTGCAAAAGTGCATGCAACACCGCCCCGTATGGTCACAATATATGGTGGTCACAGAATGTGGTGTAACACTACGAATACTCGACGTGAAATTAAAAAAAACTCGATAGATGTCCTAGGAATGGATGTGTAGATTACTCGAGTAGTCTGTTAAAGCTCTACTAACAAGGTTAAGTCAGATCCTCTGGATGGATTCTTTGTTGAAACGTTTCATCTTTTATCCAAAAGACTTCTTCAGTCTGAGGAGCTGCAACAAACTCAGTTTTATAGGCAGCACCGTCTCATAGTGGATCAACCAGTTTGTTGGTGACAGCCAAAACTATCTGTTCACATGTAAAAGGACCATCAGACTGATCGTTAGTGCCCTGATGGTCATTTGTGGTCTTCCTATTTCCATCTCCAAAATATTCACCGTCTCCATCCTTCTCTCACACCCCGCTCCACAGCCATCCTTGTTCACAGTCTTGTGACTTCCCGGATCGACTACTGCAACTCTCTTCTTTATGGCCTCCCCAACAAATCTTTTCAGAAGCTGCAGTTGGTCTGTGTCATCACTCCTGTCCTGCAGCAGCTCTACCAATTGTGCCACCGTGCTGCCTCTATTTTATATTCTTTATGTATTTTATATTTCAGTTTATGCCTGTTGGTCTTTGCACTGTTTGTTTTTACACAATTTTATCTGATATGCTTCTTGCTGTGAAGCAGGGGTGCCCAAACTTTTTCCCTGAGAGGGCAAAAATGAAAATCTATCAGAGGGCCGTGGGCCAAATACGATAATATAATACATGATATGCAAATATTGCTTTAAGTAAAGTAATTTTATTTATATACAGTTATTTAACCTTCCTTTCTGTATAAAGAATGTTACAGAACACAAAATAAAACAAATAAATCATATATAGGAAATTAAAACAAATGTATACATTTTGGCATTTCAAAATGTAAATGTACAGGGGATGGTCATAAAATTAGAATATCATGAAAAAGTTGATTTATTTCAGTAATTCTATTCAAAAAGTGAAACTTGTATATTATATTCATTCATTTCACACAGACTGGTATATTTAAAATATTTATTTATTTTAAATGTTGATGATTATAACTGACAACTAATGAAAACCCCAAATTCAGTATCTCAGAAAATTAGAATATTACTTAAGACCAATTAAAAAAGTATTTTTATAAATGTTGGCCATCTGAAAAGTACCGGTATGAACATGAAAAGTATGAGCATGTACAGCACTCAGTACTTAGTTGTTGCTCCTGTTGCCTTGATTAATGCAGCAATGCAGCATGGCATGGAGTTGATCAGTCTGTGTCTCTGCTCAGGGGTTATGAGAGCCCAGGTTGATCTGATAGTGGCCTTCAGCTCTTCTAAATTGTTGGGTCTGGTGCATCACATCTTCCTCGTCACAATACCTCATAGATTTTCTATGGAGTTAAGGTCAGATGAGTTTGCTGGTCAGTTAAGAACAGGGATACCATGGTCCCTAAACAACTGGAAGCGTTGGCACTGTGTGCAGGTGTCAAGTCCTGTTGGAAAATGAAATCTGCATCTCCATAAAGTTGGTCATCAGCAGGAAGCATGAAGTTCTCTAAAACTTCCTGGTAGATGGCTGCGTTGACCTTGGACCTCAGAAAGCACAGTGGACCAACACCAGTGGTGTTGATTCATTCCAAAAATGCAGTGCTTTGGCTTACGAGATTTTAATATAGTAACGACGACAGCTCCCGGCGGGCCAAATTGAAATGGCTGGAACCCACTTTTGTCACCCCTGCTGTAAAGTGTCCTTCAGTGTCCTGAAAGGCGCTTTTTAGATACAATTATTATTGTTATTATTGCTATTCACAGCTGAGTGATACTAGCACTAACAGCGTTGTAAGAGGGGGACAGTTGAACCTGGAGGCCTCCACCTCTGTTTAATGATGGACGGTTTCTTTTCACAAAGATGGCCTCCTTTACTCCTCTCTCAAACCATCGTTCCTCTCTATCAAGGATGTGAACATCTTCATCCCTGAAAGAGTGACCGCTGGCCTGGAGATGAGTGTAGACCGCAGAGTCCTGACCTGATGATGTTGATCTTCTGTGCTGGGCCATCCTTTTGGCCAGTGGCTGTTTAGTTTCCCCGATATAAGACTGATCACAGCCCTCCTGACACTGAACAGCATACACAATATTACTCTGTTTGTGCCGGGGGACTGGATCTTTGGGATGAACCAGTCTTTGCCGTAATGTATTTTGGGGTTTAAAAGCCACTGGGACGTTGTGTTTAGAAAATAAACGTCTCAATGTCTCTGAAACTCCCGCAACATACGGAATGACCACTGGTCTGGGTCTGGGTTCCTTCTTTTCACCTGATGGCTGGCTGGAGTCCTGTTTGGGTTTCTTCTCTGCTTTCAGGAAGGCCCAGTTAGGATATCCACATTTCTCTAGAGCCTGTTTTGTGTGTGATTTCTCCTTCTGTCTGGCTCCTGAGTTAGTGGGGACATCCATTTTTAAATGTTTCACTGAATATTCTTAGTTTGATCAAAATGATAAAGGTCCCAAAACATCTGTGAAACAAAAGGATATGAAAAATATGACAAGCGATTCTCTGTTGCTTCATCATCCTTTCTATCACCTGCCGACTAAACAACAGAAGGCAGGCAATAATGTTTTTGACTGTCTTTACGTGTGTGTGTGTGTGTGCGTGCGTGTGTGCGTGCGTGCGTGCGTGCCTGCGTGCGTGCGTCAGTCTGATAGCAAAATATCCCATGAACTACCGGTATTAATCCATGAGTATTCATTAGAGGAACATCTACAACTCGTCAACTTTTGGAGTCAACCCAGTTCAAGATGGCTGCCACAGCTAATCATCCTTAGCACACACAAAAATGGGTTTATTGAACTAAAATTTGATGTGGCTGTGTAGTTTGAGCAGGAATATGAGATTGTGCAGAACGTTATTTTTGATGTGATCATCTAAACTCTGTCATGAAAGGCAGTTTATTCACTCCTTCAGGAATGTTTGGCCTTTAATGAAATTCAAGTGAAGCCATTAAATACCGTATTCGTCGGCCTATAAGTCGCACCGGAGTATAAGTCGCACCAGCCAAATATGCCAAATTAAATGGAAAAATCAACGTATAGGTCGCACCGGCCTATAAGTCGCACCGGCCTATAGGTCGCACCTCACGTGAGCTGGTGTTTTGCCCAAAATGGACTGGCTGCCAAATTGTTTGGAAGGACTTTTGACAAGATTATCACATTAAAACTACAGTATTTTGTTTTATGTGTCTTCATTAATAAATGAACATTATTTTGGACTGGCTGCCAATTTTTTTAGAAGGACTTTTGACAAGATTATCACATTAAAACTACAGTATTTTGTTTTATGTGTCTTAATTAATAAATGAACATTATTTTGGACTGGCTGCCAATTTTTTTAGAAGGACTTTTGACAAGATTATCACATTAAAACTACAGTATTTTGTTTTATGTGTCTTAATTAATAAATGAACATTATTTTGGACTGGCTGCCAATTTATTTAGAAGGACTTTTGACAAGATTTCACATGATGACAGAAACAGATACTGTATTTATTTTATGGCTTTTATTTATTCATTCAAAACCATTGAAGTCTTCATCTTCTGTGTCACTGCACCATTTTTGGACCAGGCAGATGTCAACAGTGTAGGTACTGTAAAGGGTTTCTTAGCGCCCATAGCGGCCGAAACTGGTACTGCACCATTTTTGGAGCTTTTGACCAAAGTCACATTATGACCAAAATGTTGGAAAAATCGACGTATAAGTCGCACCGGCCTATAAGTCGCAGGGCTTAGAAATGTGGGCAAAAAGGTGCAAAAAGGTGCGACTTATACGCCGGAGAATACGGTAGTTTATATTCATGTTAAGACAGCTGGTGTGCGCTGTGTGTTCAGAGGAAGTCTTTTCACTCCTCTGCTCTTCAGCGTATTAAAAATGTTGGTACTTTTACATTCATAAGTGTGAAAGGGGTTCACGTCTTTCATTCTTTATTTTCCACAGATCATATTCCGATTTGCTCTCGCTCTGTTCAAGTACAAAGAAGAAGATTTTTTGAAGTTGGAGGATTCCACAGCCATCTTCAAATACCTCCGATGTTTCACACGCACTATCCTGGACTCAAGGTAAAGTAACTTGTTTAAATGGGTTTTAAATGTCTTGTTTATATGTGAAAGTCCCGATACAGTCTAAACAGGTCCACAAACTGGCCTCTCAGACATGGCTGTCTTTATGCTTTCTCTGGTCATTCATAAATCACAGATAGATTTGTCCACGTCCCACACGGATGTGAGCTTTCAGGAAAAGAACGAGCGTTGCAGAACATAAAGAGGAGTGGAGCAGAACTCAGCTGTGTTGACATGGAGCTCAAAGCATTAAATTTGATGGACGTCTGCCTCGTATTCAAAACATGTCAAAGTGACTCAGTTTAGAGGTTCTCTTTGTAGTTAACCAACTTTTTTTTTTTACCAGATACAAAGTTGCTGTGACATCATTCATGATCCCTTGTTAAAAAAAATCTGTTTGTTGTTAACTCCCCTAACCAGCTGGTCACACAGCCCAACAATCACTTCATCACATTATTGATGAACTGGCTTACTTTATCACGTCGACCGTTTCATCTCTGTTACTACCTCACTTTGCGGCACAAAACCCCACCAGGGATGGGTTGGCTTCAACACCTCCTTTCTGCATCAGTCCATTCAGAAGTCACACCAAGACAGCTCAGATGGAGGTGTCATGTGTACCAGTGAGGAGGAAGATAATAAGCTATCAGTGGTGGGCACCAGCCCGCTAAAGCGCTAATCCGCTAATAGCGGATGTAAACAATTTGTTAGCGCTATAGCGGATTTACTAATTTTTATAATTCAAAAGCGGATTTGAGAGAGACGTCGGATGGTGGACCAGAATCGCCTCGAAGCCATACGGAAGTCATTCTCCATGGCCTCTCCGAACTCCTCCCACGCCCGAGTTTTTGCCTCAGCAACCACCCGAGCCGCATGCCGCTTGGACTGTCGGTACCTATCTGCTGCTTCCGGGGTCCCACAGGCCAAAAAGGCCCAATAGGACTCCTTCTTCAGCCTGACAGCATCCCTCACCGCCGGTGTCCACCACCGGGTTCGAGGGTTGCCACCACGACAGGCACCAACAACCTTGCGGCCACAACTCTGATAAGCTGCCTCGACAATAGAGGCGCGGAACATGGCCCACTCGGACTCAATGTCCCCCGCCTCCCTCGGAACGTGTTCAAAGCTCTCCCGGAGGTGGGAGTTAAAGCTCCGTCTTACGGGAGACTCTGCCAGACGTTCCCAGCAGACCCTCACAATACGTTTGGGTCTGCCAGGTCTGACCGGCATCCTCCCCCACCATCGGAGCCAACTCACCACCAGGTAGTGGTCAGTGGACAGCTCCGCCCCTCTCTTCACCCGAGTGTCCAAGACATGCGGCCGCAGATCAGATGAGACAACAACAAAGTCGATCATCGAACTACGACCTAGGGTGTCCTGGTGCCAAGAGCACATATGTACACCCTTATACCCTTATATAGGCTTCGAGGCGATTCTGGTCCACCATCCGGCGTCTCAGGGGGGGAAAGCGGTACGCGACCAACACCATTTATGGTGGGGATGGCGTGCTGTTGACCTCAACTCGGGATGTTGTGAGTCGGTGGGCGGAATACTTCGAAGACCTCCTCAATCCTACTGGCACGTCTTCCACTGAGGAAGCGGAGCCTGGGGACTTTGGGTCGGGTTCTCCGATCTCTGGTGCTGAGGTCACCGAGGTGGTTAAAAAGCTCCGCGGTGGCAGGGCTCCAGGGGTGGATGAGATTCGCCCGGAGTTCCTTAGGGCTCTGGATGTTGTGGGGTTGTGTTGGCTTACGCGACTCTGCAATATCGCGTGGACATCGGGGGCAGTTCCCTTGGATTGGCAGACTGGGGTGGTGGTTCCCCTATTCAAAAAGGGGGACCGTAGGGTGTGTTCCAACTATAGGGGGATCACACTCTTAAGCCTCCCTGGTAAGGTCTATTCAGGGGTTCTGGAGAGGAGGGTCCGTCGGATAGTCGAACCTCGGATTCAGGAGGAGCAGTGTGGTTTTCGTGCTGGTCGTGGAACACTGGACCAGCTCTACACCCTCAGCAGGGTCCTGGAGGGCGCGTGGGAGTTTGCCCAACCAGTTTACATGTGCTTTGTGGACTTGGAAAAGGCATTCGACCGCGTCCCTCGGGGGGTTCTGTGGGGGGTACTCCGGGAGTATGGGGTACCAGGCCCATTGATATGGGCTGTTAGGTCCCTGTACGACCGGTGTCAGAGCTTGGTCCGCATTGCCGGCAGTAAGTCAGGCTCGTTTCCAGTGAGAGTTGGACTCCGCCAAGGTTGCCCTTTGTCACCGATTCTGTTCATAACTTTTATGGACAGAATTTCTAGGCGCAGCCAAGGTGTTGAGAGGATCCGTTTTGGTGGCCTTAGAATCGCTTCTCTGTTTTTTGCAGATGATGTGGTCCTATTGGCTTCATCAGATCGTGATCTACAGCTTTCGCTGGAGCGGTTTGCAGCCGAGTGTGATGCGGCCGGGATGAGGATCAGTTCCTCCAAAGTCCAGGCCATGGTCGGGAGGAGACCCAGAGGAAGACCCAGGACACGCTGGAGGGACTATGTTTCTCGGCTGGCCTGGGAACGCCTTGGGATTCCCCCAGAGGAGCTGCTCCAAGTGGCTGGGGAGAGGGAAGTCTGGGCCTCCCTACTTAGGCTGCTACCCCCGCGACCCGACCCCGGATAAGCGGACGAAAATGGATGGATGGATGGAAGCGGATTTGCGCTATTTCTATTTAAAATGCAGTACCGCTAATAACTAATTATCTATCAGTAAAAATGAAAAAACTTATTTACGGGCTCTTAAATCAACCGGACGACTGCTCACGGACCATATCCGGTCAGCGTCGGATGTGGTCCGTGAGCAGTCGTCCGGTTGATTTAAGAGCGGGGCCCGCCTTAAGGGGCCCTATTGGCTATTACGGTACCTATTATGCGTCACCGCGACGCATCAGTGCCTCATTTGCCCTGCTCAAAATGGCGGCCACAGAAGCGAGTCCACACGAACGACTTACTTTACAAGAAAACACGGTAAAAACAATTATTTCTTTGCTGAGAAAAAATATATTTCTTAGCTGACTTTATAGCACAAGGGTTCCTGAGCTTAACCGTTTCACGAAATGGTCAAATCTGCTGGATTTAAAAAAGTAGTTCGCCATTTGCACTTTAGCGCTTTTAAAATTAGCTTCCGCTAGTTTTCTTAAGACATAAGCGCTTTTGAAATTGCGGACCTAAATAAATTAATAAGCGCTTTAGAAATAGCGGAACAAATTTTTGGATTAGCGCTGCCCAGCACTGTAAGCTATAATAGTCGGTCAGATCTCTCCTCTATGTGACTGATGGATAGATTCTCAGTCCTCCAGGACATGGTAAATCCAAACAAGTTAAAAAGCAAAACTTCTGGACTTCTGTTCTGTGACAAGATGTTTGGCTGTATTTTTGGTCTAACCTTCATGTGAGTCCAGGTTCATACCGAGTCCTCTCATGCAGTTATGTAAAGCTTGGAACTCCACACACTCCAAACATTTTTTGAACTGATAAAGCCTCCTGCATTGAATGGAATAAATTAGAAATAACAGAGAAAACCGGTGGAAATGTTTTTAGTTTGAAAGTGCGTAATTGAAAATATATAAATGTATGTGTGTGTGTGTATATTATATATCAAATGATTTCCAGACTTATTTTAGTTTTCTCTGATATTTATAAACTTATACCAAAGACTTTATATTCCCATTTTGATACATTTATTTTATTTATGGGGAAACGGATAAAAATGATTCTAAAAATGATTCTAAAAATGTATTGATTATTGAAAAATGGAGAAAGTTCACCTGCAAGTGGCGCTGTAATAACGTGTCAGCTGCCTCCTTTTTGGATGATGCATTTTGTTTCATTTCATTGGACTCCACTCCTGAACGCTGCTGTAAAATGTTACCAAATGACACATATTTACATTTTGGCATAATAATAAAATAAAGCAGCTAGAGAAGAATTGTATCCACTGTCGTCCAGTTTGTAAATTTAAATAAAACTTGAATTTGTTTTCATTCTCTCTGTTTTTCAGGAAGCTGATGAGCATTGCTTTTGTTGACATGAACCCGTTCCCCATGAGGCAGATCCAGAACCGGCGCTCGTTCCACCTGGAGAAGGTGCGTCTGGAGCTGACGGAGCTGGAGGCCATCAGACAGACCTTCTTGAAGGAGAGGGAGACGAGTCAGGACGGACGCAGCTTCATCAGCGACGACGAGGAGGACACCTGATGAAGAGGACGCTGCGCTACTTTGGAACGAAGACAAAGCGAGCTTCTCTGCAGATACGAGAGGCGTTCCAGTCGTCGGAGTCCACCTCTGCATCCGAACAGGAACGATGAGACAAACGGACCAAAACAAGCCATCAGTATTCCTGCCATTGTGTTCCTGTATTCACGTCCAACAGAGAGTTGCCAACTCTTACAGTCCGAAGCAGTATTTTACATTTTTGTGCCTTTTTGAAGGAACTGATGTTTTTTTTGTTTCACTTGTAATTTTTCCAATCATCACTTTACTTTACACTCATGTCTTTAATGCACTTACATTTATTATGCTGAAACTTCAACTTTGCTGATACCGTTTTTTTAAAACTCCCATTCAGAACAAAGAGGAGAACGATGAGAGGATGGATCAAAATGTTTTCTTCTGCTGCCCATTACAGAAGCTGCAAGCTCATTTATATTTTTAGATGTAAATCCAAAAATGATCAGTATAAACACAAACTAAGCCATCATACAAATCAAGTGTCGTCCTGTAAGTCAGTTCAGTTTTAACAATTTTATTTTTTTCTGGACTATATATTAGTCCAAATTCAGATAAAACTACTTAAAAAACATTGATTTCTTATATATTTTTTCTAAATTCTCAAAACCGTTCTGCATATAATTGTACCGGTAGTTAAACTTGCGTAACTTGAAACATAACTCATGAAACGTAATTTCTGTCTGTTTTTTAATTTTATTTTGGTTCTCTTTTTTTAAAACTCAGGATGGATTATTTGAAGCGTTATTGATTGTTCTGAGCCTCCAACAGAAAATCTGATGTCTTTACGCTCGCTGTCCTCACAGTGGCAGCACAACATTTGTCCAGAACCCATTCCCACAGTGGCTGGTCTGAAATGTGTGTCAGCGTGCTTTAGAAAAAATTGGACTGATTTGTTATAAGAGAAAGGAAAACTGGCTTCATCCTCCACTTTGTTGCACATTCAGGTACCTGCAGATGATTTTCTGCCTTGCTCTTTTGAAACATGCCCTGTTTAGTTAGGTTGTGTTGGTTTGAGCAGTAAACTGTGAACACCTGGATGAACAGGATCGTGCACGAGACTAACTAGGATGTGGTTTTCTTTTTTTGATTTAGCCCTTCTTCCTGTATACTCTTACCTCGTTTACAGCTTACTTTTGTATTATCATTGAACTGTTATTACAACGTTCACTCTGCTGCTCCTTCTTTTTTTAATTACTTGTGAACACATGGCTGAATTCTGTTTAATGACCCATGTAGAGGTAGAAATGTAATTTGACTTAGTTTATGAGAGCCGGTCTCTTATTACCGTAGATCCAACCTTTTCAAACTCTTGAATAACTTTGTTTGATGGTAAAGAACGTGTGCATTAGGTTTCAGTGTTTGTTTAATACACAACCTGTCCCAATGGGTTTGTATTTTTATTAAATACTTTAATGTTCACATGGAATAAGCTACATCTAAAACAATCATCTTTGCTTTTCCCCCCCTTTCTCAGCAAAATATTGCACAAGAACCTCATATTTTAGCAAATCTATTATTTCACCTTTAATCTTAATCTGCTCTTCAAAATGAGAAAAAAAAACAAATATTTTGTTGTTTAAAAAGGTCTTAATTTCATGCCAGTTTATGTCTGTGTAAAACCACTTAAAAGACCAATTCAATAAACAGCTGTTTAATGATCGTTTGTCTCATTTTTATGCTGTTCATAAATCAAAAACATTCAGCTCATTTTGGGAAGTGCCATAACATTTGGTTTGTGTAACTTTTAAACTTTTCAAAGAGTTCAACCTTATACTGTAATAATAATAATACTTTATTTATAGAGCCCTTTACAACCACAGCTGCAACAAAGTGCTGTACATAAAATCAAGAACATTTAAACACATAAAAATAAAACGGTTAAAAAAATAAAAGATGATCAATAAAAACAGTGCAGAACAAATTCAGTCTGTGCTAAAAGCCAGTGAGTAAAAATGTGTTTTTAGAAGAGTTTTAAAACTGGACAGTGAAGGAGCTCGTCTGATGGAAGAGGGAGATCGTTCCACAGTTTTGGAGCAGCAACAGAAAAAGCTCTGTCTCCTCTGAGCCTCCGTTTGGATCTCGGCACCTCCAGAAGCAGCTGATCAGCTGATCTGAGGCACCGAGCAGGAGAGTATGGGTGAAGCAGCTCAGAGAGGTAGGATGGAGCAAGACCATTTAAACTCTTAAAAACAAATAAAAGAATCTTAAAATGAACTCTAAAATGAACAGG
>JBBPBX010073226.1:0-17883 GCA_038048925.1 Garcialebias charrua | reverse complement strand
TCCCACCCTCATCTATGGTCATGAGCTTTGGGTTGTGACCGAAAGAACGAGATCTCGGATACAAGCGGCTGAAATGAGTTTTCTCCGCAGGGTGTCTGGACTCTCCCTTAGAGATAGGGTGAGAAGCTCAGTCATCCGGGAGGGACTCGGAGTAGAGCCGCTGCTTCTCCACATCGAGAGGAGCCAGTTGAGGTGGCTCGGGCATCTGGTTAGGATGCCTCCTGGACGCCTCCCTGGTGAGGTGTTCCGGGCATGTCCCACCGGGAGGAGACCCAGAGGAAGACCCAGGACACGCTGGAGGGACTATGTTTCTCGGCTGGCCTGGGAACGCCTTGGGATTCCCCCAGAGGAGCTGCTCCAAGTGGCTGGGGAGAGGGAAGTCTGGGCCTCCCTACTTAGGCTGCTACCCCTGCGACCCGACCCCGGATAAGTGGAAGAAAATGGATGGATGGATGGATGGATGGATGGATGGATGGTGTTAAGGAAGAGAAGACACCTCAGAGCGTCAAGCTAGTGGCTTCAATCAGTGGAAACTATAAAACGTTTCTACAATTTTTTTGTGTGTTGGTTTTGGTTTGTTTTTTGAATGTCCAGAGGACCAGACTTAACTTTTTAGATATCAAATGAAAACTGCTCAGTTTTAGCAACTCTAAGGAATTTAAGCGCCCCACAAGGATGTGTGCTGAGCCCCCTTCTATTCACCCTGCTAACACACGACTGCACACCATCGTACAGCTCCAACCACTTCATCAAGTTTGCGGACGACACAACAGTGGTGGGTCTCATCAGCAACAACGATGAGACGGACTACAGGAACGAGGTGAGCCGCCTGGCCTTGTGGTGCGGACACAACAATCTCACTCTCAACGTGGAGAAGACAAAGGAGATTGTTGTGGACTTCAGGAAGAAGGATGCCCAACATGCCCCTCTGACCATCAACAGCACCGCAGTGGAGAGAGTAGACAGCACCAAGTTCCTGGGAGTGCACGTCTCAAAGGACCTGTCCTGGAGCAGGAACACTGCAGCACTGGCAAAGAAGGCTCACCAGCGTCTCTACTTTCTCCGCAAGCTGAAAAGGGCTGGAGCTTCAACCCCCATCATGAGCACCTTCTACAGAGGTGCCATAGAAAGTGTCCTGACCAGCTGCATCACTGTGTGGTTTGGTGCATGTACTGCATCCTGCCGCAAGAGCCTCCAGCGCATTGTGAGAGCAGCTGAGAAGATCGTGGGCACCTCCTTGCCCTCACTGCAGGACTTACACAGCAAACGCCTCACTCGGAAAGCCCACCGCATGGCAGGTGATCCCACACACCCACTACACAGCTGCTTCAGACTGCTGCCATCAGGGAGGAGACTGAGGAGTCTCCAGGCTCGAACCAGCAGACTGAGAGACAGCTCTGTTCATCAGGCAGTCAGAATGCTAAACACTCTGCCTGCTCTGCCCCCCCTCCCATTTGAACTGCCTTAACACTAAAACTTTCTCACACATTATCACTCAACACAAAGTTTTTCACTAAACTCTCGGTCATGTGCTCATACAGTTTGCACTACTTCTCATACTTGCACTAATGTCTGTATTACATCACTGCCTATAATCATAATACTGTTTACATTCTCTGTTTACATTTATTAATACTGTTTACTTTTATTACTACTGCTTACATGTAATTACTACTGTTTACATTTATTTACACTACTCTAATATCTACACCACTGCTGGTACATATACAGTGTGCTCTGAACGGTCTTATTTAGGGATGCCCAATGTGCCTTACTGCATATGCCACTTTTTGCCTCTATAACAACATCAACTACTACCTCATACATATACTGTGTACATTGACTCATACGCTGCTTTGCCACTTTGCAAATGTCAATGCTAGAAACCTTTAGTTTATTTTAGTTATACTTTTTATACTCTTTTTTTGTGCTAGTATGCAAAAACTCAGGACAGTATTATGTTCATTAAATGTTTAATGTTTTAGTTTTAGAGTTGGTGTGGATTTTCATGCTCTTGCACCGCTATGCAAAAAACTCAGGACAGTGTTAGTTTTACTATTTTATGCTTATGTCTATTATTATATGTTTCAGTGTTTCAATGTTTAGATGTTTACTGTTGCACCGAGGGACTGAGAGAAACGCAATTTCGGTCCTGTGTATGTCCTGTACAGTACATATTGCAGATCTGACAATAAAGTTGACTTTGACTTTGACTTTGACTTTGAAATGAGGACAATTTGCCCACCAGAAGTGTAAGCTTAAGACAGCATGAAAATCCAATCCTAACTATTGGATTTATGAAAAAGGAAAGTATTGATCCCAGTCTTCAAACTGGACAATGTGTCAGCCTCATGGACAGAAACTGGAAGTTGGTTCCACAAGAGAGGAGCCTGACAACTGAAAGATCTTCCTCCAGTTCTGCTTTTGTAAACTCTAGGAACCACAAGTAAACCTTCAGTCTGAGAGTGACGTGCTCTGTCAGGAAAAGATGGAACAATAATATCTGTAATATAAGAAAACCCATGTATCAAGCCATCTCATGCTTATTTCTCCTCAGGAACATCTGAGGATCTGGACTCAAGTATTATTCAGCCTTGGATTAAAAAATTATTATTATTTTTAATTTTTATTGTAATTCATAAATAATTTAGCATTTTCTCTCTGATCTAGCCCCCCTTTATCTTCTATATATTTTGTTTTTTGTCTTTATGATTTGGTTTTAACTATGGTTTTATATGACAAACTTCTGGTGATTTTAAATGTGCTCTATAAATAAAAAGTTATCTGTATTTATTTGGTATTTTAACATTACTGTTAATTTCTACCTTTATATTTCTGTTCAGTCAGGGACAGTTGAACTGAATCTGATCTTGAATCTTTTTTCTTGTAAACAGCCAGGAATTTGATAATTATCATCATCGTCACAAGTTCTGCCTCGACTTGGAGCCAAGAAACTGTCAAAACTTTGAATGGGAGCTGATGAGGGGAGGGATGAGCTAACTGTCTTTAGAGCACATCTGCATTTTGTTTTATATGCAACCATAAAGCAGGTGGTTTCAAATCTGCATTTATCTCTTTTTTAGGTTTAAATTACAGTAAATTATTAAACACCTGACAGAAAGGCAGTGCGTTTTGAAGTTTAGGCTAAAAAAAACCCCACTAGTTTAGGAGAAACTGTCAGATCTGGTGAAGAGGGAAATCTGACACTTTAACTAGAACAAGACATGGATGGCATTATTAAGCAAATTTTATAAAACACTATAATCGTTAATTGTTGAACAGTTTGAAGGAACAATTAAAGGTCAGTAAAGTTTCCACTTTAAAACATTAATACAGTGTAAAAACTTACCGTGTTGATTCGGAAGCAGAGAATAATCTGGTTTTTGTCTCATCACAAGAGCAGTTTATAAAGACTGGTTGGCTCGAAGTAAATAAACGGAGCTCTCTGATTGGTCCACATCCTCAGGCTCATGGAGTCCAGATGATGTGTCATTGATGAAGAATGTGGTCCTCGTCATCTAACGGGAACACAAAGGTTTGGGTTTTACAGGAAGGCTTAACTCTTAAAGCACCTTTAGAGATTAAGTATTAATTTTCAATTCACATACAGTACAGAACTATATCAATAAATATTACAGCTATGTTCAAATTTACACAGATGCTTCCAAGAACATATTACAAAAGTTGGAGTACTGTAGCTTTCATTGTACCAGAGTTTAACATCAAAGTTAGAAAAATAATAAATGATGGACTTTTGGTGTACACAGGGGAAGTGTTCGCAATCTTAGCCATTCAGTGGGAGGAAAAAACAACTGCATGACCATAATCAGTAATCTGTTCAGATTCCAGTTCATCATTAGCCAGTTAACATGTAACCATTCAGAAAAAGGTCAGATATTTTAATAGAAATTCAACAAACATTATACAGAACAAACATGATGGGTCTAATGGTTAACCTTTTATGGATACCAGCTCATTTTGGTGTCACAGGGAATGAAATGGCAGATAAGGCTGCAAAGGAAGCTACTAGAAATGTCAAGGTCAATTTTATTTATATAGCACATAAAAACAACCGAAGCCGACCAAAGTGCTGTACAGTTAAAAAATAAAAAACAACAGAGTAAAATGCATCTAGTGCCACTGAAACATAATAAAGTTATCAGTAAAGATACAACAATAAAATCTGCTCAAAATTTGTTCTCAGACTCTGCTTGGATCAAATTCCAAGGAATATAAATGAGTCTTGAGCAAAGATTTAAAAGTCTCAACAGTCAGAGCGGTCTTTAGATTGTCGGGTAAACTGTTCCACAGCTTTGGAGCAGCAACCGCAAAAGCCCGATCACCTCTGGACTTCATTCTGGATCTGGGGACATCTAAGAGAAACTGGTTGGTAGACCGGAGTGCTCTTACAG
The DNA here is from genome assembly GCA_038048925.1 of Garcialebias charrua. Classification (NCBI taxonomy): domain Eukaryota; kingdom Metazoa; phylum Chordata; class Actinopteri; order Cyprinodontiformes; family Rivulidae; genus Garcialebias; species Garcialebias charrua. The sequence continues at coordinate 13,471 of JBBPBX010073226.1, read as the reverse complement.
GAGTGTAGATGTTAATAAGATCACATAAATATGACGGGGCCAGAAATATTAAGATTTTAAAAACAAGCAATAAAATCTTAAAATCAATCCGAAAGTGGACAGGGAGCCAGTGAAGGGATGCCAGGACAGGGGTTATGTGTTCATATTTTTTAGTTGAAGTTAAAAGACGAGCTGCTGCGTTCTGGACAGATTGTAAACGATGCAAAGATGATTTGTCTAAACCAACATACAGTGAATTACAATAGTCCAAGCGAGAGGTAATAAAAGCGTGAATCACCTTTTCAAGGTCTCTGAAAGAGAGACAAGACTTCACCTTGGCAATGAGTCTTAGCTGGAAGAAACCGGATTTAACTACAGCATTTATCTGTTTGTCTAATTTAAAAGCACTATCAAAAATAACTCCCAGATTCCTGACATTGGAGTGGCTGTATGAAGCCAAGGGGCCAAGAACATTTAGGGTGTTACATTTGCCAAAGCTGATGGCTTCCGTTTTATTTTCATTTAGATTTAGAAAATTAAGTTTTAACCAGATTTTAATGTCATTCAGACAGTCCAGGAGTGGATCCAGTGGAGTGACCCTGTCTGACTCAATTGGAAGATATAACTGTGTATCATCAGCAAAGCAGTGAAAAGGAATGTTGTGTTTTCTAAAAATGGACCCCAAAGGCAACATGTACAAATTAAAAAGCAGTGGACCTAAAATAGACCCTTGAGGGACTCCACAGATCAAAGGAGCTGGAGATGAAGAACAGTTCCCTAAATGAACAGAAAAACTTCTGTCAGTCAGGTAGGATCTAAACCAGGATAAAACTGTGCCTTTGATACCGACCACGTGTTCCAGTCGTGACAACAAGATGTTGTGGTCCACAGTATCAAAGGCAGCAGAAAGGTCTAAAAGCACTAAAACAGCAGATCCTCCTGCATCAACAGTTAAAAGAAGGTCATTAAAAACTCTTAAAAGGGCTGTCTCTGTGCTGTGGCCTGATTTAAAACCTGACTGGAATTTTTCACCAATGCTGTTGGCAGTTAGAAACCTCTTAAGTTGATTAAAAACAACTTTCTCTAAAATTTTTGACAGAAAAGGTAGTTTTGAAATGGGTCTATAATTTAAGAGCAGTGCTGAATCGAGGTTCTTCTTCTTTAAGAGAGGCTGCACAACAGCATGTTTAAAAGAAGCTGGAACACAGCCTGATGTCAGGGACATGTTAATCATGACAAGAACTAATGGTCCAAGTGTGCTAAAAACTTCTTTGAACAGTCGAGAGGGAACACAGTCCAAAGGTGAATTAGAAGGATGCATGTGATCCACAATGTCCTTTAAAACAATTAAAGTCACTGGTTCAAACTGTTCAAAGGAAGCTGAGGATGGAGGAAGTGAGGATGGGTCTGTGTAAAATTGTGTTGAAGAGAGTTGAAGAGGGTCTCAGAGCAGTGATTTTATCTATAAAAAACTTAGAAAACTGTTCACACAGTGCAGGAGATTCAGCAACATGACCAGCATCACAAGGATTTACAACAGAGTTAAAAACATTAAAAAGAACCTGAGGTCTGTAACTGTTGTTAGAAATCATGTTAGATAAAAAAAGCAGTCTTAGCAGCTTTGACCGGGAGGAGACCCAGAGGAAGACCCAGGATACGCTGGAGGGACTATGTTTCTCGGCTGGCCTGGGAACGCCTTGGGATTCCCCCAGAGGAGCTGCTCCAAGTGGCTGGGGAGAGGGAAATCTGGGCCTCCCTACTTAGGCTGCTACCCCCGCGACCCGACCCCGGATAAGCGGAAGAAAATGGATGGATGGATGGAGCAGCTTTGACAGCTCTCTGATAATTTGACAGGCTGTCTTTAAATAAGTCCAGGGAAACCTGCAGTCTGTCCTTACACCACTTCCTCTCAGCTCATCTGCACAGGCATCTGAGCGCACGTGTGTGTTCGCTCAGCCACGGCTGACATGACTGTCTCTTTTTGGTTTTCAGAGGGGCCACAGAGTTCAGAATGTCAGAACATGTGGAACTAAAAAGATCAGTAAACTCATCCACGCTGGACACAGAGCAGAACCGAGGATTGCAGGAGACAGAGTCATTAAAACCAGTGGAGAAGCGCAGTGCAGTGTTTGAATTAATTGCACATGCAGAGCGCACGGATGGTCCAGCCCGTTCCTTCCTACCTGAGACCACCGCAGTGAACAGAACGGGTAGATGGTCTGATAAAAGAGTTCCACAGATTTCCACAGTTGATATATTTATCCCATAAGACAACACAAGATCCTGTGTGTGTCCTTTTTCCTGAGTTGCTCCTGTGACGGACTGCGTGAGATTAAAAGAGTCAAAAATGTTCATAAAATCTTTGACCAGAGGTCCAGCCTCACAGTCCACATGCAAATTAAAATCGCCCGTTATTAAAATTTGATCATAACGTAGCATAAGTCCCATCATAAAATCAGTAAAATCTTTAATAAAATCCTTGCTGTATTTAGGTGGCCGGTAGATTGTGGCGCAGAGTAAAAGTGGAGAGAAGTTTATCTCCAACATCTGAAGTTCAAAACTCTGATAAAAATGAGTGGGGATCTGCCGACATTTAAAACTGGATTTAAAAACAGAAGCTAATCCACCTCCTTTACCTGTGGTCCGAGGAGAGCTGAAGAAAGCGCAGTCAGGAGGGAGAAGTTCAGAAAATGGAGCTGATTCACCAACATGAATCCAAGTTTCTGTCAGGAACATAAAATCCAGTTTTTTGGAGGTAAAAAAGTCATTCAGAATAAAAGTCTTATTGGTTAGGGACCTTACATTCAGCAGGGCCACCCGGAGAGTCTGATCCTTGCTGTCTGCAGCAGGTGCGCGGGCCAGCTGGCAAAGATTTTTTATGTTTATTGTGCCACGTTTGGAAATCCTTTCCCGTCTCCAATATGAAGACTCGTGCTCCAAATGAAGGGATGGAGCCACAGATTTAATCCAACAATGTCTCAATTCAAACAGACAGTTACTTGTGTAATAGTGAGAAAAGCCAGAATTTTTGTCAGAAAAGTTCAGATAGGATTTAATCCTAACCAAAAATCCTCCTCGCTTTCCTTGTCTCCTTGGACGTTTCCGAGGTTGAAAGGCGCAGTGCGCACGGCGCAGGTAGTCCGGTATGTTCGACAGGTGAGGAGGTAATCTTGATAAATAATTACTAAAACCAGAAGCAGGTAACTTAACATGTCCGAGACTGAGAAGAGTTGTGTGGTCGTAGATGAGCAGAGCAGAGACATCAAAGCAAAAAATACCAAAAAGCAAACAAACAGCGAACAACAAGCAGAGCATACGTGGCATCCATCAGTGAATTTAGTTGTTAATTTTAATAAAACAGAAAATGAAGGATAAATGCAAAAGTGTTGTAAACAATTACTGAAAATGTACTCAAATTCAGACCAAGGCTGAGAAGGATCACAGACACAGGTAATCAGTTAAAGCTGGGGTATGTAAGATTGTAATGTAGTCTGTAACTTTTCAAACAATATATATTTTAACATATTTCTTCACTCTGTCACTAGATTGATGTTAGAGAGGTAATCTCTGAAAAAAACTAAAAAAAAATATTGTCCCCTTGCTTCTCCAGGTGGTAAATAAGCATTTCTAAAAAGAAAAAGTGACCCGCCATTTTCCAGCCAATAAAAACAAAGTTTGTAACCAGCCAATAAAAACCGAGCTTGAATTCGAATCAGCCAATAAAAACAGAGCTTGAATTTGAATTTTAACAGACCACAAGGGGGCAGTGCCATATATGGCTCTGAGGGGGAGGGATCAGAATGCTTTGCTTGTTGAAATTTTTTCTAAGTGCTGATGTTCTACAGAAACTGCAGACTCCACCTTTAAGTGAGTTTATTTGCAGTGCTGGGTAAAGGAAGTCAGGGTTCCTGGAAGGAAAGGGAAAAAAGATTAATGATGATGTTTGGGGAATATTGTAGCTTTAGTATTAAATTGAGTCTCTCTCTTACAGAAGGAACTTGGAGGAGGCAGACCAGAGGAAGGAGGCGAGTGTCTGTCAGGTGAGTAATTCCTTGTATTTACCCAAGAGTCCCAAGTAGTGTCTTGCAAGTGGCAGCTGGTGGAAGAGTGTCAGGTTGGAGGACAGAGTTTCACAGAGAAGGAGTCCAGTTTGGAGGCAGCTTGTCAGGTTCAGGTTCCAGAGGTGAGTCACGGATTCGTCTTGAAAACACAGGGAGACATAAGTTGATCAAGTTTACATGAGAAAACACTAAAATGGCTGTCTCACAGTACCCAAGGTAATCATCAGAGACTCTACTTCCTCAGACGGCTGAGACGTGCTGGTCTGAGCAGCCCAGTCCTCACCTCCTTCTACAGGTGTGCAGTGGAGAGCATCCTGTGCTCCAGCATCAATGTGTGGCATGGAGGCTGCACAGTTGCAGAGAGGAAAGCTCTACAGAGAGTGGTGAAGGCTGCACAGAAGTCTGTTGGAGTCAGTCTCCCCACCATCACAGACATTTACACCTCCAGATGCAGGAAAAGAGCCACTTGCATCATGAAAGACCCCACTCACCCAGCACACTCACTCTTTGCCCCACTCCCCTCAGGACGGAGGTTGAGGAGCATTAAATGTAGAACCACTAGACTGAGGAACAGCTTCTACCCTGAGGCTGTTAGACTCATGAATAAATAATCAATATGAATAAACACTGCAAAATATCACATCATGCTGATGCTGATCTGTTTTCTTGTTGCTGTGTTCATCTGTGACCATCTGCTCATACAAACTCATGTTCGTGCTGCTGTTTATTCCCACTATATTAGAGTGTATTACTAGTGATGTTTTTCTTAGTTAATTCTAGATGTTATTACTGTTTTTCTCTTTCATTTGTTGTTGGATGTAACTGGGACCTCGTGTACATAATCTCGTTTTCATCTCATGTACCACATGCGGTGCAAATGACAATAAAGACTCTCTGACTCTCTCTGACTCTCTGACTCTGATTTATAAAAATTGTTTACGGTACTTGAGTTGATGTTGTTATTTAGCTTAATTATTTTAATTAAATAATTTTGCTTTTGTAAAAATTTTGATTGAATATATTTTGGGAAAAAGGGGCAGATATTATAAGAATTCTTCTTCTGCCTTTCATTTTATTTCCTTGATTGTATACATTATTTTCTTCCAATTGTACTATAGTTATTGTTCTGATGAAATGGAATGAATAAAATAATCAATAAATAAATAAAAAATGGGGTTTCTGGGCGGGTCACTGTTGGCTTCTGGGAAATGTAGTCATTATGAGCGGGGATACAGTGTAGGCTTATTGAGAGAAAACTATAAAATGGCGGTGCCTGTCCCAAGTATTTTATATTTTTAACTTTTTTCTGTACAGTCTCGAGTACTGTCCCAATCACTAAGTAATATTGAAGTTGACAATTATATGTCCTCCTGTACACATGTTTTTTTTTTTTCGTGTTTAATCTTACTTTGAAAAACCGCTAAACAGCAAGTCAGCGAAAGTCAATCCACAAAGTAGCTAGGGACTACTGTACATGCAATCATTTGGTCTTATTTCATGCTCCTGGTGCAGGAACCCTGCTCTGCTGTTATAGGCTATGGGAAAAAGGTGGACAAGTCCATCAAAAATGGCTTGAAGTGGCTCCTCAGCAACATCGCCAAGGACTACGAAGCCATCGCCGAGCGCGTGCAGAAGGACACTGCCGAGCAGCGCGCTCGGGAGGAGCAGGACAAGAAGGAGAGGGCGGAGAGAGTGCACCGGATACTAGAGGAGAGGTGAGGACGCCAGGGAGGAGTGGGGAATATGTTTGTAAGGTCAGAAGGTGGCAGAGGTCGAAAAAAGCCAAAGATACATTATGAACAATGGATTGACAATCAAGAGAGCAATAAATAAACCCTGGAAGAAAATGAAACGTATAAATGTCAGATTACAAACTATCCTTTAATAAAAGAAACTAAAATATGAAAGTATTATTTTACAGAAATGTCCTTTCTGTCTTTAGAGAACAGCAGGAGCGTGAAGAAGCAGAGCGAGAAGGCAGGCCTATGCAAGAGGAGGAAGGCGATGAAGAGAACGTGCAAAGCCCCTTCCAGCCCATACAAAATGTGGTTTCTAAGGTTGGCAGTCATCATGAGGTGGATTAATACTGCATTATTGTTTTATTTTAGAGCTTCAAGATGGAGCTGGATTGTTCTTTAAAGGTTCAGTATGTAATTTCTGGAACACGCTAGAACTTAGGAACATTTTGAACAGAGACACGTTTCTGGTCCCTCCCCCTCAGAGCCATATATGGCTCTGTTACCCCTTGCTCTGCTGAAATTCAAATTCAAGCTCTGTTTTTATTGGCTGGTTACAAACTCTGTTTTTATTGGCTGGTTAACGGCGGGTCACTGTGGCTTTTTAGAAATGCTTTTAGAGAAGCAAGGGGACAATAGTTTTTTTCAGAGATTACTTGTCTAAAATCAGTATGTCAGGAGGTAGTGACAGAGTGAAGAAATATGTTAAAAATATATTGTTAGAAAAGTTACATACAGCTCCTTTAAGTTGATTCCTCTTATGTTCTTTTTCAGTACGAGGAACAAGAAAAGGAGAGGAAGAAGCAAGGAGGTCTGCAGGACAGGACGGGAGGGTTGGAGCAGGAAGACGAGGAGAACACAGAAGAGCCAGACGACACGAGACAAACTCCAGAGAACGCAACTTCTAGTGAGTGTTTTTTATTCAAAGGAAATATTTGTTTTGATATGATCACAGCAAAAATATGGAGTTGCACAACGCTGCTTTTGATTACGTACTGTATCTTAACAAACTCCAAATATATAATTTTTGATACCAAGTCATGAAATTGTAATGAGATAATTAGACGATTAACAGAACGTCACACATAAATTTGTTTTATCATTCAGCTGCAGTGTTTGTGTTTCACACACAGCGGGTGGGCAAAGCAAAAAGAAAACAAAGCTGCACCTGAAGAGGAAGCACAGGGTGGACCCTCTGAGGACAGAAGACGGGCCTGCAGAGAGTCCCACGCCTCCCCCTCCTCCAGGTCAGTGAATGCATCAAGTGCTGCTGTGCTAAACTTCACTCCCATGTTGTTAAGGGCGAGATACACTCGAGCGTCCTCACAATACGCCAATACGCAGCGTACGTACGCAGCGTAGCCCCGCGTAGCCCCTCAGGGCAAGTACGCGCAAAAGTATTTTTTTACTACGCATACGCGATTCGCATACGCGATGCGCGGTGTCTGATCTAAACTTCCCCGGCGCCGGACTGTTTTGTATGTTACACAAATGAAATAAATTCCTCTTTTTTATCGCTGATCGGGCCTTTTCTTTTGTTTTTTTGCCTAAAGTCAAGTAACCGCTTCTTCCTCCGTTCACTCGATGAATGAAATGAATGAATTCAGGTCCTACCTGGGTGCGCGATGTTTTATATATTCCCTGGTGGGCTGTGGTGGGCTGTGGGCTGCAGGAAAAGCACTCCGTGCTCAGCTGCTCATATTACAACAAGGAGAACGCGAGCGTTTGGAGCGAAAAACTAGCGGAAGTGACGATCGGAAGTGACGGTACGGAGGAAATGACGTTAGAATTTGGAGCGAAAACACGAGAATCTACGCGAGAACGAAAGCCGAGTGTAGCAGCGGCTCCGTATACGCGCGTATACGGAGTCTGCTTCAGTGTATCTCGGGCTTTAGACATTTTACTGCAGTGGAACCGCAACAGTTGCATTCATCTTCAAAAATGTCTAGCTTCTTGCAGTTTGTTTGTCTTCAACTTTATTGTGTCGATTTCTGTAATCAAGAAAGCCTGGACTTCAGATCGTTCATTTACCGTATTTTACTTCAACAATAAACTAAACTAGAGAAATTGGATTTACTGTGAAAATGCATTGTGAATGCTTACTGATGAAGAATTTGCTGAAAAATAGCCGAAATTAGCTAAAGAAAACATGCTGAAACGTAGCGGAAAATCTAGAACAAGCGTAAATCAGCGGGAGAAAACAGAAAAAAAACAAAAGTTGAAATGAGTGCAAAAATGTTGAATTAGCTCACAAAGCTATTATTAGCATAAGAACAGCTAAATAGTAGCTGAATTAACTGAAACTAGCATAAATAAGCTGAAAGGAGCATAACAAGTTGAAATTACCAGAAATAATTTAATTAGGCTGAAAGTAGCAGAAATTATCATGAAATTTTTGAATTTACTGTATATTAAAAACAGCTGAAATTAGCTAAAAGCATGATGAATTTTAGCTAAAATGGAAGAACAGGTCTAAATTAGCAGAAGAAAGCAGAAAGAATATAGTTGCTGAAATAGGTTAAAAATCTAAAATTAGCAAACAGCTGAAAAGTAGCTGAAAAGGCAGAAAGAAGCTTAAACTACCAGAAGGAAGTGGAGAGAGCTGAAATGAGCTAAAAAAAAAAAAGTGGAATTGGCTGAAAAGGTTAAAAAATGCTTAAAAACAGCTATGGTAAATAGCTGGGGGAAAAAAGCTGAAACTAGCAGAACAAAGCTGAAAGGAGCAGCTGAAAATAGCAGAATTAAGTTAGAAGCACAAAAATCTTCTCGTTAGTAGAAAGAACATGAAAGCATTACAAAACAGCTGGGAAAAAGATCAGCTGAAACTAGCTGAAAAGAAATTTAAATTTGCAGAAGGAAGCTGAAAGAAGTGGAAGCAGCACAAAATGTGAAAGGAGCAGTAAAAGGTTGTGAACAGACTTAAAGATTTGAAGGATGAAAAATAAGCTCAATAAATTTTCTATGGGGAAAACATGGCAGAAAAGGCTAAATATTTCAAAAAAGCTCAAGTTGCACCAATACCGAAAGTCACAGCAGGATTAATTTGTTGAAGCAACACAATCCATTCCTTTCTAACCTACAACCCAAATTCTGGATAAAAAAAAACGACATTTTGAATTTAATGTCGGCAACATGTAAAAAAAAGACGTGGCAACAAAAGGCTGTAAAAGTGGTACGAATAGAAAACAGCTGGAGGAGCAGTTTGCAGCAGATTAGATTCCTGGGTATAAAAAGAGCTAAACTGTTCTGTGCTCAGAGGAAAAAAAGTGAAAATTTAAATTATTATTGGAAACCACAGCTTTCATTCTATAAAGGAACCATCCAGCTTGCTATCAGTGCACAGCTCTGAAGTCTTCCTCTCTGCTGGTATGTTTATACCAATGGCATAAGACACACAATTAATTTTCATTGTGTCTCTTGACCAGACCTCTCTTATCTCCACAAAGCCTCAACCCTACTGAAGGGAGGGGCAACGGTGCAAGCTGAGACATGAGCAAACATCCAGAACATCATCGACACGTTTTTCCTCGTGTCATCATGTTTTATCTTGCCTAGCTGTGCTAGCAAAGCTTTAGGCCATACCTGGTTTTCAGCTCCCTTCAGCACAAGTTCCCCTCACCTCCAAGTTCAATTCAATTCAGTTTATTTGTATAGCACAAGGTCACAACAGCAGTCGTGTCAGGGCACTGAACATAAACTTTCATATACCGTATTTTACGGACTATAAGGCACACTTAAATTCTTTAATTTTCTCAAAAATCGACAGTGAGCCTTATGTATTAACTCTGGTTGTGCTTACTGACCTACCAATTTTATGTGGTTACTGTGAAGGAGTTGCATAAAGTTTGACTTATCTATTTTGTTTCACTTAATGCACCTTATGATCCGATGCGCCTATGTATAAAAACAGACCAGTTCATTGCTATTGCGCTTATAATCCGATTTGCCTTATAATCTGGTGCACCTTATAGTCTGGAAAATACGGTATATAAAAATAAGTTAACGCTATTTTTCTGAGGAGCAGACTGCTTTGAGTTTAACTTCATCACAGACTCATCTTGAACAAGCTTGAAGGGAGCAGTGGAGAGGAAAAACTCCATTACAGGTAGTCCTCGACTTACGACGGAGATCCGTTCCTACGCTGCGTCATAAATCGAATTTCGACGTAAGTCGGAACATACGTCTATTCTGCACCATATACGTACAGTACTGTATTTTACCAAGCACGTAGCCTATCCTAACACAGTACCCTACATAATTATCAAAAAACACATACGTTTGAGAGCCATAATGAAGGGAAAAAAGAGTTAATTTCCTACTTGAAATTCTGGTGAAGCCGTTTCCTCTGTTCCTCCCTCCCTCCTCCGTATTCTCCATTCGTTTATGTCGTAAAACCGCCGTACATAAAACAGCTACTTTTCCACAGCTGCTGCCTGTTTCTGCCGGTCCAGCTTGGTCCTACAAGATTTATTTTGTTTTTTGAATGTCCAGAAGACCAGACTTAGCTTTTTTAGAGAGTACAGGGCAGTATTTCTCCGCTGCTACGTTTAGAACGTAAAACCAGAAAGTGCGTAACTCTGCTTTTCAAAATAAAATTTTCAAAATTGATTTTTTTTTTTATGGGAGATGCGTGTCGTAACCACAAAACGTCGTAACTCGAGGCCGTCGTAAGTCGAGGACTACTGTACCTGTACATGTATGTGGAAAACCTTTAGCAGAACCAGGCTCAGGACAAGCGACCTTCTGCTTCAACTGGCTTAGTTTGAGAGGAACAGATACGCAATGGCAGATCAAGAGTCACATGTTAAGATAGAAATAATATCAAATGAAAACTATTCATATTTAACTAGCCTAAGTCTATAGCAGTATAACAAGCCAACCCTAACTGTAGGATTTATCAAAAAGGAAAGTCTTCAGCCCAGTCTTAAAACTGGAAGTTGGTTCCACAAGAGAGGAGCCTGAGAACTGAAAGATCTTCTTCCCATTCTGCTTTTGAGAAATCTAGGAACCACAAGTAAACCTGCAGTCTGAGAGGGAAGTGATCTGTTAGGAAAATATGGAACAATAAGATCTCGAATGTAAGATGGAGCTAGGCTGTTGAGAGCTTTGTAGGTTAGAAGTAAGATTTTGAACTCTATTCTGGATTTGACAGGGAGCCAACGGAGAGTAACTAAAACTGGAGAGATACGATCTCTCCTACTAACTCCAGTTAAGACTCTGGCAGCAACATTTTGGATCAACGAAATATTTGGACACCCAGATAACAAAGTTGAAAAATAATTACTAAAGAATATGTGTATTCTTTAAAAAAAACAAAAACGTTTGTAATCTTTCTAAAATTCAAAAAACCAAACAGTTATTTAATGGGTGGAGATAAAACCTGTCTATTAATCTCAAGATTATCTGTGATTCTGCTCATCATATTGTGTTCATTTTGTTCTTCTAGTTGGATGGGCCACGCCCAAAGTGTCTAGACTGCCCAAACTAGAGCCACTCGGGGACTCGAGGCATTCTGGTAAAGCTTTCTGTGAGATCCAGTTTGTGTTATCCGCACGGTCATGTCCTGCGTCATCTTCAGTCCCTCACTAACTCTGTTTTGTTCAGGTTCACTCACTCTCAGGCTCAGTGTTTCTTCCATCCAGCGTCACACTTAGGTTTGTGTGTCTCACAGCCATTTATTCTCAGGGTGCAGCTGCAGGAGAAACACTGAGCTCTTGTCTGCTTTAAGATGCATGCCGACTGTTAATCAGTATCTCATCTTTGGGTTTCTTCCTCCTGCATCTCACCGGTCGTGTGCACGAATGTTGGACCATTTAATCAACACAAAGGCCTGTTTGTTTTGATCTTGCTCATTTCACTCCATATCATATTTAACTCTACAGCAGGGGTGCCCAGACTTTCTGAGCACGCAAGCTCCTTTTAATATGACCACGTCAAAGTGATCTACCTATTATAAGGTCCCGTTTACGTGAGAACAACCTCTGGAAACGTTAGTGTTTTTTAAATGTTTATTGGGGATAATAAACCAAAAAAAATGAGCGCGTATACACAAAGATTGCTGCAGTTTTCATGTCCGTCAGGTTGCTAGATGAGAAATTATTAACTAAAGCAGCCAGTGGCCCCCAACTTTTTTTGTGCCACGGATCAGCTTAATGTCAGACAATTCATGTGCTGGTCATAAAATTAGAACATCATGAAAAAGTTTATTTATTTCAGTAATTCCATTCAAAAAGGGAAACTTGTATATTATATTCGTTCATTACACACAGACTGACATATTTCAAATGTTTATTTCTTTTAAAGCTGCTATATGTAATTTCTGGAACACGCTGGAACTTAGAAAAATTTGAACAGAGACACGTTTCTGGTCCCTCCCCCTCAGAGCCATATATGGCTCTGCTCCCCCTCGCTCTCGCTGTAATTCAGCTCAGCTTCCTTAACTCCGCCTCCACTTCATGTCCTGTCGCAGCCGCTCCGAATTTCTGTGTTTATATGTTAATAAAACGTTCTAAAAAATAAAATAAAAACATGGAGCGCTGGTCCAGCACACCAGAACACCATGAAATCTGCAGAGCCTCGGCAGCCACGTTGAACCCGAGTTTAATTCGCTCGTGACAAATTCATTCATTTCCTCAATTCATTCATGGACTCAGCGGAGGAGGAAGCGATCACTTGACTTTTGGCAAAAAAACAAAAGAAAAGTCCAGATCAGGGATGAAGAAGGGGAATTTAATACATTTGTGTCACATACAAAACAGTTTTGCATCGCTTTGCAATGCTTTGAACGAGAACGTGCGCGGCCGCTGCGGGCTGGGACAGGCGGGGGCGTGGGTTAGGAGCGTGAGAAGTGAGAAGCTCTGTTTTTATTGGCTGGTTAACGGCGGGTCACTGTGTTTTTTTTAAAATGCTTTTAGAGAAGCAAGGGGACTATAGTTTTTTTCAGAGATTACTTGTCTAACATCAGTCTGTCAGGAGATAGTGACAGAGTGAAGAAATGTGTTTAAAATATATTGTTAGAAAAGTTACATATATAGCAGCTTTAATGTTTGTGATTATAACTGACAACTAATGAAAACCACAAATTCAGTATCTCAGATAATTAGAATATTGTGAAAAGGTTCAATATTGAAGACACGTGGTGTCTGGCAACCCTGATGCAGGGCTCAGCTGCATTCATTGCACATGCAGTGTCTGCATGACAGTTGCTTTCCAAACTGATGAATTTGTTAGCGTCTTTGTAATGGGATTTTATTAGTTTTGTCCTATATGCTGAAAAAAGGGTGAGTAGCACAATAAACACTCTGCTCTCTGCCATTTATTATAACTGTTGTTAGTGGGGAAAAACTTTTGACCGCAGCCGTAGTGTGCATGAGTATTGGTATCCGTACTTGTATTACCGGTACTAGTAATACCAGCACCAATAGTACTCGTATTGGTTGACGTCTTGTCAATCACAAATTTAATGATCCAATCAGAGAACAGATGGGTTTGGCAAGACTTCCAGGACCTGCAGCTACGTAAAGCATGACCCCGACAGTCAAACCCATCTGTTCTCTGATTGCATTGTTGAATTAGTGATTGACAAGACGTTGACCAATCAGCTGTCGGGAGGAAAAACCTGGTCTAAATTCATACTCATAAAATGAAACTCGCAGGAAGAGATTAACGTGTAGGTTTTGGATTCGCATTTGTAAA
>JBBPBX010073225.1:0-17883 GCA_038048925.1 Garcialebias charrua | reverse complement strand
ATTCAGATCCTCCTTTTTAAACATGGAGCGTGAAATCTGGTGATCTAACAAAATACTTTCAGCTAATCCTCCTTTTAAAACATGGAGCGAGAAATCTGGTGATCCAACATGTGTTCACACATAAACAACTTCAGTGTTGTTTCAGAAACAGTTCTCAACCATCATTAGCAAAGCAGATCCATCATAAACATTTCTCAACCATCAGGAGCAATTGGTATCCATCATAAACAGTTTTCAACTATCATTATCAAATCACATCATCAGGAGCAATTGACATCCATCAGAAACATGTTGCAACCATCATGTATGAAAAACCAGTGCCTTAGTGTACAGTCCAGGAACTTTAAAAAGCTAGAAGCAACACATAAAAAGCATCGAAAATTCCCTTACTTTGATTGAAGTTGAGGTAGACAGGCTTATTAGGTGGTTCTCATGGATCAGATGGAACAGCTTAGCCATTGAGCAATGATTCAACCATGAATGATGCAGTGTTTCCCCTAGTTAACTTGCCATGGCGGAGTGCTCATCTCATCCATGATTTTTGTTGACGGGGGACGGACACGTCTGAGTGCAGCTTGTAGGGGCAGGGGGCATTCAGCACGAGGGGAGAGGCAACGTGAGCGCTCCCTTTAGCTTTTTAGCTAGAGAGCCTGTATTTTGTGCTGCTAGCTTAGTGCTATGCCAGTGCTGGGTGGGTGGGTCAAGTTTGGTCTGGTAGGCGGGGTGCTCAGTTCTGTTGATGGGGTGGCGCACCCCGCTTGTATAATGGTAGGGAAAACACTGAATGATGGGTACATGGGAGTCCAGATGTGAGTTCAGGTCAGGTGTGTGGTCTTGATGAGAGCAGGTCTGTCCATCAGGTCAGGTGTGTTTTCCTGTTTTGGCAGCAGTCATTGATGTGGATACATGACAGGGTTAGGCACAAGGTGGTGACGCACAAGTGATGATGGAGAGGAGCTGCAGGAGGATGGTGAGGAGAGAGCAGAGGACACAGGTCTGCCCATGACGTCAGGTGCCAACAGGTTTTGTCTGTTGAAAGAGACACAAACATGAACATGTGAAGTTAAAGCAGGGTCATGACCTGCAATAAAAACAGAAAACACAGACAGAAAACAAGTTCAACTCACTGTTAGGCACAAGGTGGTGACGCACAAGTGATGATGGAGAGGAGCTGCAGGAGGATGGTGAGGAGAGAGCAGAGGACACAGGTCTCCCATGACGTCAGGTGCCAACAGGTTTTGTCTGTTGAAAGAGACACAAACATGAACATGTGAAGTTAAAGCAGGGTCATGACCTGCAATAAAAACAGAAAACACAGACAGAAAACAAGTTCAACTCACTGTTAGGCACAAGGTGGTGACGTACAAGTGATGATGGAGAGGAGCTGCAGGAGGATGGTGAGGAGAGAGCAGAGGACACAGGTCTCCCATGACGTCAGGTGCCAACAGGTTTTGTCTGTTGAAAGAGACACAAACATGAACATGTGAAGTTAAAGCAGGGTCATGACCTGCAATAAAAACAGAAAACACAGACAGAAAACAAGTTCAACTCACTGTTAGGCACAAGGTGGTGACGCACAAGTGATGATGGAGAGGAGCTGCAGGAGGTAGTAGGATGGTGAGGAGAGAGCAGAGGACACAGGTCTGCCCATGACGTCAGGTGCCAACAGGTTTTGTCTGTTGAAAGAGACTCAAACATGAACATGTGAAGTTAAAGCAGGGTCATGACCTGCAATAAAAACAGAAAACACAGACAGAAAACAAGTTCAACTCACTGTTAGGCACAAGGTGGTGACGCACAAGTGATGATGGAGAGGAGCTGCAGGAGGATGGTGAGGAGAGAGCAGAGGACACAGGTCTGCCCATGACGTCAGGTGCCAACAGGTTTTGTCTGTTGAAAGAGACACAAACATGAACATGTGAAGTTAAAGCAGGGTCATGACCTGCAATAAAAACAGAAAACACCGATTTGGCCAATAACTCTCTCCCGTAGATCTCCAACCAGCAAGGCTGAGCTGGTAGTCCGTAGAGACTTCACCTTTCGCCTTGGGACTTCTACATCCGGCACAACAGGCACCTGCAAAACACATGGATCTTGTTAACCAAATAATGATTCAACATCACCACAGACCACTTTAAGTTTGTGAGAGGACAATTTTCTGACCGGTAGTTTTCTGGCCATTGTAAAGCTGAAAATGTCTAATGATTTGTTGATATTTTTAAATTTTTTTACACTCACTACTTCACCTCACATGATCCACGGAGCATGTGGCAGGGCATCAAATGCTTAACAGACTACAAGGGCAAAAGCAAACAATGCCCCAGGGACCCATCCCTGCCTGATGCCCTCAATAAGTTTTATGCACGTTTTGATGATCCAAACAGACCAACTAGCACCAGACTCAACTCATCACCAGACGAGGAGCACCTCAAAGTGACCGCAGCAGAAGTGAGAGGTAGTCTCAGAAGGATCAACCCTCATAAAGCTACGGGTCCAGACAACATCCCAGGGAAAGTTCTGAAGGAATGTGCGGACCAGCTCTGTGAGGTGCTGGCTGACATCTTCACCACCTCACTTTCACTGGAGTCAGTTCCCACCTGCCTGAAGACTGCCACCATCATCCCAGTCCCAAAAAGCTCCACAGTGACTGGTCTGAATGACTATAGACCGGTGGCTCTCACCCCGATAGTCGCTAAATGTTTTGAGAAACTGGTCATGTCCCACATCAAGACAACCGTCAACATCAGCGAGGACCCTCATCAATATGCATACCGTGAGAACCGATCAACAGAGGACGCCATCTCCTCTGTGGTCCACACTGCTCTCACCCACCTGGATCAGAAGGACTCATACGTGCGTCTGCTCTTTGTGGACTTCACATCTGCCTTCAACACCATGATCCCCCAAACTCTGATAGACAAACTATCCACACTTGGACTAAGCCCCTCTATTTGTAACTGGGTCTTAGACTTCTTAACAAACAGACCACAGTCCGTGAAGATCCACAACTTCTCCTCCTCCACCATCACCCTCAGCACTGGCTCTCCTCAAGGATGTGTGCTGAGCCCTCTTCTGTTCACTCTGCTCACATATGATTGTACAGCCACACTTCCAGGCTGTCATATTGTTAAGTTTGCAGATGATACAGCTGTGGTGGGATGCATCACAGATAATGATGAATCCAGCTACAGACAGGAGGTGGAACATCTGGAGAGCTGGTGCAAAGAGAACAACCTTCACATGAATGTGAAGAAGACGAAGGAGATGATTGTGGACTTCAGAAGGAACAAACACACCCACACCCCACTGTATATAGGTGGATCTGCGGTGGAGGTGGTCTCCAGTTACAAGTACCTGGGTGTACACTTGAATGATAACCTCAGCTGGAGCAATAACACCACCAGCCTGATCAAGAAAGGTCATCAGAGACTCTACTTCCTCAGACGGCTGAGACGAGCTGGTCTGAGCAGCCCAGTCCTCACCTCGTTCTACAGGTGTGCAGTGGAGAGCGTCCTGTGCTCCAGCATCAACGTGTGGCATGGAGGCTGCACAGTTGCAGAGAGGAAAGCTCTACAAAGAGTGGTGAAGGCTGCACAGAAGTCTGTGGGAGTCAGTCTCCCCACCATCACAGACATCTACACCTCCAGATGCAGAAAAAGAGCCACCTGCATCATGAAAGACCTCACTCACCCAGCACACTCACTCTTTGCACCACTCCCCTCGGGACGGAGGTTGAGGAGCATCAAATGTAGAACCACTAGACTGAGGAACAGCTTCTACCCTGAGGCTGTCAGACTCATGAATAAATAAATAATAAGAATAAACACTGCAAAATGTCACATCATGCTGATACTGATCTGTTTCTTGTTGCTGCGTTCATCTGTGACTATCTGCGTTCATCTGTGACCATCTGCTCATGTTCGTGCTGCTGTTTATAATGATGTTTTTCTACTACATTAGGGCTTAGTGTATTACTAGCTGATGTCTCTCTTAGTTAATCCTAGATGTTATTATTGTTTTTCTCTTGCATTTGTTGTTGGATGTAACTGGGACCCTGTGTACATAATCTCGTTTTCAACACATGTACTACATGCGGTGCAAATGACAATAAATTCTCTCTGACTCTGACTCTCTGACTCTGACTCTAAAAAAGACCAGATTATCATAAAGAAGGAAAAATAATGTGATCTTTCCCAATTAAAAAATAAAATAATGAACTATGCAGGTCTAGGTAAATTATTTTAATTGTGGAAAAATTAAATATCCTACTTTGAATAAATAAAGTTAACTTATGTTTTACTCCTTCTATTAGTTCTAGTATTCACACATTTGCAAAGGAAAAGACAGGAAAAACTGCTAAAACTAGCCCTTTTTGTTGTTATAAGAACAAATAAAATTCAGTTTAAAGTTATTTTTGATCAAAGCTTGGAAGAGCCACTGCTGAGGGACCAAAGAGCCACATGTGGCTCCAGAGCCGCAGGTTTCAGACCCCTGCAAAGTCCAGAACCCCTTACATTTTAAGACAGGTTTACAAGAAATCTAAAATAACTACCTATCAGCCACTTTCAAACCAGTTATGTGATCACAATCTGATAGGCCTACCTTTCTTTGTGCTTGACAGATTTTTCATGCTGATGACATTGATGCTTCCATCAACTTGGTGACAAATAAAGAGAATTCAATCCTAAAGATTCACATCAACAAGGGACAAACACCTCTGCTGTGTTACTATGAACTATGTAGCACCACCCCCACCAAAGTCTGGCACTCATATTAGCCTGCCTGTGTGTCTGTTAGTAAAATATCTCATGTACCAGTAAAATATCTCATGTACCAGTAAATCTTTAATGAAACTGTCAGAAAGTAATTGACTCTCAAGACTGTGTGAATGAGAGGTCTTCCTTCAGCCTCTTGTTTAAGCAGCTACAAAAACAGCATGTTGCTGAAATACGTATTTAAAGTAAATTAGTATTTCAGCCTGGCTGCGGTTATTGTTCTGCTGGCTAGTGAGTGCATGTGTGTTAACAGACATGCGACGCACAGGGGCCTTGTCTCTTTGAAAAACCATCCAGGAACTAAGCCAAAAAAAAAAACTCGTAGCATACATTATATGGCTTATTTAAACGCTAGAATAACCTAACCTGCAGTGTTTTACTTTCCTCAAATTATCTGCCTCAGCAGCATAAACACCCGTTTTAGCTCGTTGTTAGCTTAGCTTTTAGCAACAGCAGGTTTTGTTCATTCAAGTAACAGAGCTAAAACAGCTAGCAAATAAAGAAAACAGAACCGATACCTTCAACTTCCAACTGAATGTCCAGTCCTCGTCCAGAGTCAGACCAGTCGACGTCTAATAAAAAGCAAGTTTTACGAGCGCTGAGTCCAACACAACAGCTTCTTGTCCCAGCAGCAGATGAACAGGATATAGCTACATTTGAACGAAGCGCGCGAAGCGTTGATTGGTTGGATATGATCACATGCTACTTCCCTCGATAAACAAGAGTGGCGTTGATTGGTTAGGACAAAGTTCACATGCAACCTGATAAGCAAGAGTGGCGTTGATTGGTTGGGACGCACATGATCATATATATATATACAACAATATAAAAAAACAGCTCGAGCTGTTTCAAAAAAACTGACAAAACGTTTAAAACAGAAAAATAAACCAGTGTGAAAATACTTTGTGTAGAAACTGGCAGATGGCAAAGGGAACGTTTGTTGAACGTTCTAAGAACGTTAGGTTAGAACGTTATATCTAGGTTTGTTCAAACGTTAGTCAAAACCTTCAAAGAACGTTCTAAGAACGTTAGGTTAGAACGTTATATCTAGGTTTGTTCAAACGTTAGTCAAAACCTTCAAAGAACGTTCTAAGAACGTTAGGTTAGAACGTTATATCTAGGTTTGTTCAAACGTTAGTCAAAACCTTCAAAGAACGTTCTAAGAACGTTGTGATCTAACAGAACCATGTAAGAACCATACCAGAACGTTAGTTAACGTTCTCTGTTACTTGGGAGTCAGAGCTAACATGCTAACCGGTTAATCGATTCAAATTAGCCGGACACAGCTAAGCTAACAGGCTAGCGAAAGTGCATGTAACTTTGACATGTGCTAGCTAACAACAAAGACTCTGGGCTGAACACTCACAGCCTTCAGGTCCAGCACTCCGTCCTTCGCCTCCTGTAGCAGGGTCACAAACTTGGTCGTGAGCAGTCCCAGGCTCTTTTCGTGCCTGCTCGGCGTCTGCGGCAGCAGCGAATCCCCCGCAGCTCCCGGGTCGCCTCGGTTACTACTGGCCGACTCCAGCTCCATCATTGCTCGGGGACCAGCGCCGCACTTCTTCCCCCTCGCTTTCCCCCGTCCCGAACCAGACAAGACAGCGAGCCCAGGACAGCGCACTCCAACTACCGTGGTTAAAATACAGCACCGGCCCGGAGATGGTGCTTGTGAATCTGCGGGGCTTAGATTTTTACGGTTCCCCAAATCGAGTCTAAAAACGATGCGCGCTGCGAGAGTTCAATGAGCGAGTGGTGGAGAGCCGTTGGCCACGCGATGTATGACGGGACGGTTCAAGGGAGGGAGCGTCAAAAAAGTTTTGCTCCGTAAAAAGCGTAAAACAAAACAAAAACGACTATATAGCTAGATATTTGTTCCCCATTTCTTCACAAATTGTATATATTAATTAAAGGTGATGAAATATTTTGGATTGTATAGTTTACTTTACCTGCAGTAAAAATTTGATTTATGCGTATTTATTTGGAGCACAACGTTTCACCCGAACCCTAATCTACTCAAATTTGAGGAAACACGCACACCTACGCGTACCGACTGCATGCATTATAAGCATTTAAATATGTAAACATTGTAATCATGTTTCATAGTTATACTGATTCTAATGTTAACTTTTGAATCAGTATGTTATAATTTTATTTAAATCATTTTACTCTATGACGACTGGACTTTTTCTTTCTTTCTTTCTTTCTTTCTTTCTTTCTTTCTTTCTTTCTTTCTTTCTTTCTTTCTTTCTTTCTTTCTTTTTTATGCTTTACGACATGCTGTTTCATAAGCAGTAGTGTAGTAAACATGCTCATGCATGTGTATTTTTGTGGAGATGGTAAAATGTAGTTTTCAGAACCGACTTATGAAGCCGGTTTTGTTAAAAATATGCAAATGTCTCTCAGATGTAGATATGGACGGGCCTGATTGTTGTTGATAAAAAATACTTATACTTCACACAGAAAGATCACAAAAGAAAAATGCTTTTGTGTTGGTGGAAAGCCTAACCAAAAGGGTAAATGTATAACTCCGGGTCTAAATGCTGTGTTTTCAACTGACAATTTATTTACCCTGAATGCTGGTGAAGATTCTCAGTCGTCCAGGACATGGACATGGACACGTCTGTTACAAATAACGTCCAGTTGATCTTGTATTGAACGCCTTTTTATTTACCCTGAAATTTGAAAAACAAACCAAACAAACAAAAACAATTTGTGAAGCTTGGCATTTTGCGGCCATTGCATGTACCAATTAAAACGATTTTTTTTCATTCTTACATTAAAGATTTTTTTTTTGAATGGTATTAACAATCTGAGGCTGATGGTCCACTTTTTTATGTGAACAGCTAGTTCTGGATGTCAACATCAAACATATTGATCCACTAAAGGTGCTATTTATAAGACTGAATTTGTTGCAGCACCTTGGACTGAAGAATTCTTGTGGATAAATAATCTTAACCTTTAAACTTGTTGATCTACCTGGATTATTGAGCATGCATCGGGACATTAAAAAATTAATATACAGTAGTAATCCTCCAGACAGAAAACATTTATGCCAGCAGAGGGCAGTGTTGTACAAGAAACGCTCGATTAGCGTGTTGATTTATATACGCACCAGAGATAACCCTGCACAAAAAAAATTAAGTAAATTATCTCCCAATGTTTAAGAAGCACTTAACATATGCTCTGCTATGCTGCTTAAAATATAAAAATGTAGAATCGTGTTTGTGGCGAAAGTGCTCTTCGTGGTTTTGGTTGAGTGTCACGTGACGGTGTCAGCTGACCAAACAAACAACAGCGGAAGTAACGTTACTGTACACTCCAGTCATTCAAACGCAGGTACTGTCTGCCTTTTCACAAGGGTTTATCTTCATGGTTACATAGAAGCGTTTGTAACTATCCTACAGTGTTTAAGAAAAGAGCGTTGTACTTTACATTTACTGTATTTAGCTTTCATGTTAGCATACCGCTAACCTGAAGCTAATTGAGGAGAAACCCGGTGAGTAGCTAGTTAAGGAGTAATCTGTTAGATTGATGGTACAGTTATTTAAGTGTAATTATGTTAATAAAGATGTGCTAGGTTGTGTTTTTTGGTATGTGAGCGTAATTGTATCTTTGTGCAGCATCACATTGTAGTAACATAAAGCAAAATGATTTGCACAGCATCACTAGCCAGTTTGTTTTTGTTTTGTTTTCCAGCTGTTACAATGAAGAAAAGCAAGGGCAAAACAAACAGCACTGCTGAGAAGGAGTTTGTGTTTGAATTTAGAGCAGGAAAACACAACTGTGTCCTCAAAGTGCCTCTACAGTTTCCTGTCCAAGTCACCATTGGGGACCTCCATGGGCGCCTTATGTTGCTACATAAAATACCCTGCTATGTAGAAAATGGTGAGCTTATTGGTCCAAGTAAAAGAAAAATGACTTGTATGTACTGTTTTGCTCATAAAAAGAATTAGAGCATTATCCTTTGAGCTTTTGGAGTTGCATGGACTTGAAGAAATCCTTTTGCTTCTCTATCTTTGTTTTTGTTTTTCCCTGCGTGACAATAACCACAATTTTTGGCTTTCAAAAATGTAAAAGGCGTCATTTTTATAACAAAATAACTTTCTAGTTTTGTTGTATACAGTGTTTTTTAAAAAGAAGTCAAAACACATGAAAGGTTTTGAATTTATTTTCATTAAAAAACAACTACCGGTACTTTTTGTGTTAGAACATACAGTAGTAGACATAGATTAAAACACTTTACACTGCTCATTTATGCTGCTTGTGCTTCTCCTTTTTGCAGAGCTAAAAGCCTCACTTTCCACCTTCATAGAGAAGGAAACCATGTTGGATTACGACAGAGAGGCTGAACTGACTCTGCAGGGACTCGTGACGGGAGACGTTGATGTAAACCAGCTTACCAGTGCATGGTCCAAGTCTTATCAAGAGGTGAAAATGCAGTTTAGGTTTTTGTGTATAATATGATATATTCTGTATGGCTTGTAGCACAAACTTGCACATACCAGTATCTAAAATGAGGCGTGACTTCATATATTTGGATTCATTTAACAGATTATGGATGAGGGTTTCTTTTTTTTTGTGCACAATTTTATTGCCTTCTATTGACGAATATAAGATAGATTTTTTTTTCTTCTTCTGGTTGTGTGAACCAGTGGATGGATTTTAATGAAACTCCCCCCGAAAGTAATGGTTGGTAATTATTACTGGAGTCAACTGAATCAAGATGGCAACCACAGCTAATCAACCTTTTAAAAATACAAAAATGGCCATAACTCAGTCAACTTTACAAATATTGAGCTAAAGTTTGTCGTGGTAGCAGATGATACTGATACACAAACACACCACTACTCAAATCTATAACTGATCAGCTCTACGTCTGTTCCTCAAACTTTGCTGCCAACTCAAATATGTTTCTTTGACTAAAATATCTCATGAACCACTAGACATGTTTGTGTGAATCTTTCACAACGTACTCATTAGATGCACAACAACTGATGAAATTAGTGTGAACTCATTTCGATGGCTGCCACAACTACTCAAACATAACAATGTCTATAACTCAGCCAACTTGACAGTGAACATCGTTCCCAACACTTAACTATGAGCAGAACACGTAGCACTACATCTTTATTAAAATCTTAACATCACTTGTTGAAATCTACCCTATTTGTCTGTTAGAAAATTATTTCTTGAACCACTAGACATATTTCAGTGAAACTCTTGCAAAATAGAGGTTCAGGGTATCTTGCAAAATAATTGTTGGTCGCGCATTAAAATCTGGAGTTAGCCCATTTCACCATAACTAAGTGACTTTAGCCTACACAATAATGCCTATAACTCAAGCATTTATGTAGATATTAAAGTTAGAATTTGATCTGGTTGTAGCTGACGATCATTCACAACACGTACGGCAAACAGATCACACATCCATCCATCTATCCATCATCTTTACCCGCTTCTTCCTTTTTGGTTCATGTGGGTCACCGGTGCTCATATCCAGCAGTCACAGTGTGAGAGGCGGGGTACACCCTGGACAGGTTGCAAGGCAGATCACACATAATGCTGTTTTAAGGTTTGATCAAAATATGGTTATAACTTTGTAATAACTCAACAGAAGATAATCTCAGACTAAAACTCTTGCAACAAAGGCAGTGGGTGATTTGCATTCCTTCAGAGAGTGCCAGTCTTTAATTGTGCACATTTTAACCAAGTAACAATAACTGGTTGTTATGATTTCAATTTATTTTGTCAGAGTATGGCCATTTTTAGAAATCTGTACATGTTCTTTTCTCATTTTCTAATTTCACATTATTTATACTGTACTTTTAATGCTCTTTTATGGAATGACTAAAATATGTTACAGTAACAAAACACTATTTTTTTTCTATATATACACTAGATAACACAATTACAATAGAAAATAATTACTTTGTATTTGAAAGATATCTGTTAATAATGTGGGTGACATTTCACAAGGTAACTGACAGCTTCACACATCCTGATTGTATTTATCTCTGTGTTTGTCTTGAGCGCTGCACAGCCAAGTGTTTTAAAATGCTCCTTTCCAATTTCGGGGTGCTAATGGATTATTAAAGTAATTCAAACAGACACGAGGCTGTGCAACTGCAAATTGATTATTCATGAGTTTTAGAGAAAAAAAAATCTCATTACTAAAGCCCACATGCTGCGTTTAATGTCTTGCTGGCCCATTTTATTCAGTTACACTTTGATGCACCAGAGATCCAATATGTGGTGGCAGCTTCACACACTCGGGGACGGAGTCATCATTTGTGTTTTCTGGATCAGCATGGGGCACTGAGTGTGAAGCTGAAACTAGTTTCATAATGAAATCATGTCGCATTGCTTTGAAAGCGGTCGTCTTGTATTTCATGTTTGATGATGGTCACTGAGGCTACTGGGTTTTACATTTCAGTGTTCAGAAGTCTAAACTCTGCCGTCGGGATGTTACGCATGTTTAAAGTGTTTCGGCTGCTTGGGGTTTATGATGCAAAGCCCCTCTGTGGCGTTAGACTCTGACGTTTTGCACAATTCCCACAGAAAGCCAGATACGTGCATAAAATTTTCCCCCAGGTCTGATGTGTTTGAGGTTTAAGGATTTTGCATAAACAGAATTTTAGATTTTCATCAGTGAACTCTTCTAATGATGGATGGAGAAAATAACCTGGCCTAGTTTTAATCACCCAACAATGAAAATCGAAGGCCGACAATGTTTTGACCGTGTGTGTATGTGTGTGTGCGTGCGTGCGTGGAATGCTGGGCCTTTAACTTTTTTTTAAGCTTGTGTTGATTCTGCTGTCTTTTAACTTCCACCTAAAATGCAATTTTTAAGCATTAAATTACAAATCAGTTTCTCAATTGTCACTTGGTCATTGTGTCATTATCTCAAAGTTTTTCAGTCTTTAGGCAGTAAAGCAGGCTCAGGTGGCTCAGCTGGCCGGATCGAATCCCAGCCGGGGGCCTTTCTGGGTGCAGTTTGCATGTTCTCTGGGTTTTCTCCGGGAACGCCGGTTTCCTCCCACAGACCAAACACATGCATGTTAGGCTGATTGTTAACTCTAAATTGTTCCTAGGTGTGAGTGAGTGAGAGAGTGAATGATTGTTTGTCTATATGTGTCCCTGTGATGGACTGGAGACTTGCCCAGAGTGTCTCCCACCTCTCGCACAGTGACTGCTGGATATGGGCACCAGTGACCCACATGAACCAAAAAGGAAGAAGCGGGTAAAAATAATGGATGGATGGATGGATGGATGAATAGATGGATGGATGGCAGTAAAGCATGCCTGCAATATGGACTCTATGATTTGGCTAAATTTTTATGCATTTTAAGCCTGTTTTATATGTACAGTATAGTGGTTGACCAAAATTGATTTAGAACATATGTCTTTTATTGATTCAATTGAAGATAGAGGTTAGAGCAGTGGTCTGCAGCCTGTGGTCCTGGGGCCACATGTGGCTCTTTAGTCCCTCATCTGTGGCTCTATGAAGCTTTGACCAAAACTTACAGGAAATTGAATTACAGTATTCTGGTTTTTATACCCAAAACAAAATACATGTAGGCTAGTTTTGGCTGTTTGTTGTTGTTGTTGTTGTTGTTGTTGTTGTTGTCAGTTTTCTGTAAACGTTTGAACAGCAATACTATTTTTTGCTTCATCACTTCAAAGTGCGATACTTAATTTCTCCTCACATAAAAGGCCGCATAGCCCTACAGAGTTCAGTGTTTTCATTTTCAGCTAAAGGTGGAAACTAGAAGTTTTTACTTCTTTACATCATAGACGTATTTTTTGTCCCAAAAATGTAAAAATATCGATAAATGTTGAAATTCATTATTGATTACTAGTAATAAAATATCACCCCTACTGGTCAGAAAAGCCTCCTCCAACTAACTCAAAGTGGCCCGTGGACCACCAGTTGATGATCACAGTTGTAGCAGGTTTCATGAATCTGGGCTTTTTTTTTTCTTTCTTTTTTTAATGAGTGAAGGGTCAAAAATGGCTCTTTTGATCAAAAGGTTGCAGATCAGGTTGATTGCAATATATAACCTTACCGCTAGGTGTCACTAAATCGCCTGTACTTCTAACCATGTTTCAGACTACATTGGAGCATGCTCAGCCTGAAGAACCCAGCTGGGATGAGGACTTTGGAGACGTTTACCATGAGTTAATCCACTCTCCTGCTTCAGAAACCCTCCTCAACCTGGAGCACAACTACTTTGTTAGCATCTCTGAGCTCATCAGTGAGAGAGACATGGAGATTAAAAAGCTACAAGAAAGGTAGGCGTTAGGCCATTTCCTGGTGCTCGATTTCTGGAATGTCTCACGTACTTTGAAAAAAAGTTTCGGCTTGTATATTTTTTTCAATTTTCCCTTAAGTATGACAACTTAATTTTCTTCCTGTTGGTAGGCAAGCAACAGAAATGGACAAAGTGATGCATGAGCTGGGAAACACATTGAGTGACCAGGATGTAAATGCAGTAGCATCTCAACACTTTGATGCACAACAGGTAAAAAAATTGAGTCAAAGCTGTAGTTTGTCACAGCTAGAAGGAGTACCTTAGTTCATGTGCCTACATTTCCCTTATTAAGACTGGTGAATGTGTTTCTTTTGGTCATATTAAAACTTGACTTGATGCTCCTTGGGCAGATTTTGGAGAACAAGTGGACGAGTGAGCTGAAGCAGGTGACAGAAATTCAAAAACAAGAGTATCAAGAGTGGGTCATCAAACTGCACCAGGATCTGAAGAAATCCAACAACAGCAGTCAAATTAAGTGAGTTCAATGTGTGTGTGTTGTGTGCATGCACTCAGAAAAAAGGAAAGATCTGTATTGTAAAAATGTTTT
The DNA here is from genome assembly GCA_038048925.1 of Garcialebias charrua. Lineage (NCBI taxonomy): Eukaryota > Metazoa > Chordata > Actinopteri > Cyprinodontiformes > Rivulidae > Garcialebias > Garcialebias charrua. The sequence continues at coordinate 4,252 of JBBPBX010073225.1, read as the reverse complement.
AACAATCTCAGAGGCGATGGTGAATATTTAATGTTATTAAAATACGCAGTCAGTTCTTCAACAGTTTTTATTGTTGCTTCAGTTTAATAATGAGGCCAAAAAAGATGGCTGGAAATGCAGCGGATCAGATTTCTGCCCAACATTTGTGATATGAATTAACAACTCAAACAATAACAGAAAAATGACTCGTGAACTTCTAGGGTTTGTAACTTTTAAACTAACACCATGCACATCAGTGTAGATTTACAGAGGCAGCACATTAGGGTCAGGTATCTGCTCCAGTTTATAAATCTATACGTTTTATATTTCTTGAAAATGTAATCATTTAATTTTTTTATCTTCTTTATCTTTTTTTTCTTGGTTAGATCCATCCCAACATAAAACACAGCACGAAGCACTTTTTTTAAATGCTAAACACAATCTCATACAGTATTGTGCACTGCACATACTTTTCTCCAACTTTAACTTTACAGCTGATTCTGGGCTTTTAAGTTTTGTGAAGCAAAATCATTCAGGATTTACAATCAATAAAAAAGTAGAGTTTACTCTAATCCCAAAGGACAAGAAAACACAAATCTCTAGTAATACAAACATTAGATGCAATATCTTACAATACAAACATTGACTCAATTCTTGGTCTTGTTTTTTGTGATTAAATAATAAAGTCAATTGGTAATAAATTCGTAAAACTCACATTAATAAAACAGAATATTAAAAAAGGAAATACAAATGGAAAGAAAGGGAATTTGAAATGTTATAACAAGAAAACCTATCTTGTTGGTTTTTTAATGTAATGAAACAGGTACAGTACTTGGAAAAGTGCCACTTTCTCATGTGGACTTTGACCGGAGAGCAAAAATACTCTGATCTGTTATTTGATCAGGGATGACTGACATTTGGGTCAAGAAATAAATAAACATTGGTGGTTAGCAGTGATAACACTCTGTAAAGGGGTAATTAAAGTCATATTAATTGCAATACTCCACATATGTTGGGTATTTCATTAAATCAGAAACCTGCAGGACCAGTTTGCTAAAAGCTCTCCCAACAATGTGCTGACTGTGCATTACATAATAAGGTCAATTTTGCAGACTGTGGGTGATATTTAAAATGCCTACATCAGCACTTTGAATGCTTTAGGTTTCCATTTTTAATTCATTAAACTGTTAAAATAAGTGAAAAGAAGCTGCAGAATATTTCAAGTTTAAAATTGTATTTAATTTATCTTGTTTTGCTGTTGTTGTCAGCGTTAGTCTAACCAAATCATTTGTATCCTTCTCTGAATATTCTTATAAAATGTTAAAATGAATCCTCTGTGTATTTTTTATATATTTTTTGCCTTGTGGTTAGGCTTTATCTTTCTATACTTGTGTATGTTTGTCACCTCAGTCCCATTGGCCATAAAACATAACGGATGAATATTTGTCACGTATTTGATGGATATCCGGTGGATTGATCTGGTTGCGTGGTTGATTTCCAGTGAGGAGATTATGGTGCAGCCCAGCCAGCTGTCAGAGGCAGCAGATTCTGGGACGAGGATGTTTGAGGAGCAGCCTCAGCTCGAGGAGAGCTTCACCATACACCTAGGTAAGGGGCTGCACTTCCTGTGTGTTATCTTCCTGTTTACACATGACAGCTTGCAGTTCAATAAATCAGCTATTGTATTATTTGACTAAAACAACTGCTCTTTCTTTGACCAGGAGCCCAACTGAAGACGATGCACAACCTGCGCTTGGTTCGAGCTGACGTTCTGGACTTCTGTAAACACAGGCAACACGGCAGCAGTGGAGCCAAGCTGAGGCGACTGCAGATGGCCCTTTCAGTGTACTCTTCCTCACTCTGTGGGCTGGTGCTGCTGGTGGATAACAGGGTCAACTCCTACAGTGGCATCAAGAGAGGTCGGCAGATACAGCTGCAATAATGCAGCACAGGGATTGTCGACAAAAAGTAAAGAGTGCAGGGGTCAGCCTTTCATTGGCCATGTTGCTATGTATGGCTATTAGTGGGCATTTTAGGGTTGAAAATATGTCTTGGCTAAAATGAGGGTAAATTTGGTTTAAAGTGAAAGTTTTGTGAACATCTAAATTTAGTTGTAGCCATTGAACAGACTTGGTAAGAAGAAGGAGTGAAACTCTGGATCTTTCTGCGCTGAGTTAACCTGTTTACAAACTGTCATGTGGTACGAGCAAGTGTTTTGATTGGCTAAGGCAAAACCATCAGCAACCTTTAAAAGCTGAGCTACTTCTGACTCCTGTAGCAGATCGTGTAAATACCTAAAAACCATGTATTTTGTGCTCCAGAAAAAGAAAAAAAAAAGATCTGATGAAACTGATGTGGCCCAGGAGCCACTGATGAAGCACTCGTTTTAGTTTACAGTACATGTTGTTTTCTTCTCTGCTCAGAAACATGTGAAGTTGTTTTGAGGAATTGTTCTTTAGGTTGATTTTCATGAACTATTTCATCCCTGGCCTGCTTTGTGTTGACCCCCAGACTTTTCGACCGTGGCGAAGGAGTGCACAGACTTCCACTTTCACTGTTTGGAGAGGCAGCTGGAGGAGGTGCAGCAGGTGGTGCTCTACGCCAGAGCCCAACACAGCAGCAAGCAGAAAGACCGCTCTGGTTAGTCTTTTTGTAAACAAAAAATTCAAACATGATACCAGGGTTTTCTACACTCATAAATATTTAATACATTTCACAATCTGGCAAGTGATCCACATTCAAGACTGGACCAATAAATATTCTTTACATGTCTAAAATACACATATAAAGCTATATTTACTTTATTTTAACTTTTTCATTTAAGTACTGGTCTCTCTTGAAACTGAGTCCTTGAGGCTCAATGAGACTAACCTGTATAAATAATCGTTGAATGAAAAGTATTTTTATTATTGTCTTTTAGTAGTCGTATAGTAGCAGTTCTGTTAGATTCAACAAGATAAATTGCACTTTCTGTTAAATGCAGAGTCAACACGGTGTGCTGACTGACTTTGCTGAAACTTGCTGATAAAGCAAAAACAGTGATGGTCAAGCTAAAAAAGCACAACACTAGCTAAAAGCTAAATGCAGGTCTTGGCTTGCATTTTGCTCCATTTAGCTTTTGGCTAGCCTTTTGCTACTTAAAAGTTATAAGTAGCAAAATGCAAAATAAAAGCCACAAAAGGCTGACAAAAATTAAAGTAGAAAAACAGTTTCCAAAAGCTTAAAGTAGCGAAAGGCTAGTTAAAAGCTAACAGAAACAAAAAGTTAAATACTGTACAAGGAAAAAGAGAAAAAGGCTGCCTAAACGTTCAGTTACATAAGGCTAACTAAAAGCCAAAAAACCCTGATGCATGCTCAATAATCCAGGTAGAAAATCTAAAAAAGCTATGGCTGGTCCTCTGAACATTCAAAAAACAAAACAGAACAAAAAAGTAGAAACGTTTCGTCTTTCGTCCGAAAGACTTCCTCGGTCTGAGATGCTGTATTCAGCTCAGTCTTATAAATAGCACCCTCTCACAGTGGATCAACCAGTTTGCTGATGACAGCCAAACTGGTTGATCCACCACAGGACCAGACTTAGCTTTTTTAGATAAAAGCCAAAAATGTAACAAAAACAAAAAAGTGGCTAAAGGCTACCTAAAAGCTAAAAGTAGCATAAGGCTAACTAAAAGCAAAAAGTTATAAAAAGGTAAAAGTTGCAAAAGGCTATTGAAAGGCTAAAAGTAGCTAAGTTTTAGCAAAAAATTAAAATTATCAAATGACTAGCTAAAAGTAACAAAAAGCTAAAAGTTGTAAAAAGGCTAGCTAAAGTAGCAGAACACTGGCTAAAAAAAAGCATAAGAAAACAAGTTAGATCTCTGGATCAGATTTTAAAGATAATGTTTTTGAAGGAACAAACAGATCTAAATATTTTTCTATGGGAATAATATTTGTGAATGAAAAATAAATATTCTGAAATGTATAAAAGTTACAAACCAAAAGTCTGACTGCCTTTCTCCTGAATAAGCTGAACGTTTTGATATCTGACTGGTTAAAACAGCAGAAAGTTTGCAGACGTAAACAGATTGATAATATTGTATGGAAAAATACAAAAACAACAAATTATTATTCATTCTCTTTTTGAGTTGTTGTATATTTTTTTTATTGTACTAAATTTACTTTGCTTCAGGTTTCACTTCAACTTACTGAGTTTTATGTTGTGTTAAAGTTTCATTTGATCTTGAATTCAAAAACATGAGATTAAAATCCGTTTTAATACTTTATTAACATATAA
>JBBPBX010073224.1:5770-17883 GCA_038048925.1 Garcialebias charrua | reverse complement strand
CGAGGGACTGAGAGAAATGCAATTTCAATGTATGCCCACATATTGCAGTTTTGACAATAAAGTTGACTTTGACTTTGACTTATTTTAGTACTGACCTTTCCATTTTAAGATTGCATTGTATTTTATGATTGTGTACAGCACTTTTGGTCCTGTTGGGTGCATAAAGTGCTCTATAAATAAAGTTGGTATTGTAATGAAGCACCAAAAAAATCTAATTCAAAAAACAACTGAAAATAAACCATGAATGATCATTTCTTCATGAAGTCTTCCAAACCCAGTCAGCACTGATTTGCTTATTGCACCTACAACTCCTGGCAGAGTGGATCTCTGCCGTGTTCGTGTGACAGGTGCAACAGATCCAGGGGGTTTCGGGATCTCGCGCCAACCAATTGCTGCGCGCGCATCAAGCGGTGCGCTCAGCGGGGTTCCGGCTGATCGCCGGGCCCCTGTTCCAATCACGGTGCGGGTAGGAGGGGTTCAGGGCACCCGGGGGTGTGTCTGAAGAATGAGAATCTGCAGCTGCATATTGTGTCCAAGTCTGGGAGTAATGGCATGAATGCAGTGCTTTACGCACTTTGGCCAACCTTCTGTTTTGTTTGAGCGTGAGCTGGAAAACACTATCCGACCCAAATTAAACCTGCAGGCACGAGGAGGCGAGCTGACGCGCACACTGTAAACTTATTCAGAGGGAAACAAAAAGTCTCCAAAAGTCGCAGAGCTGAGGACCCGTCCAATGCAAACCATCCATCCTTCGTGGCTGTTCAGGACGCGCGCGCTGGACATGTGAGTTTAAAGGAGCTATACCTGCCATAAAGCACAACAATGAAACCGACGACTGCCCCGTGCTGCCTCGGCTTTCTCCTGACGAGCATCCTGTTTGGGTTCAGCTGTTCACAATCAGGTGAGTGAAAGGCATGCACCTGCTGCCCCCCCACTGTGTCACCGTGGAGCTGGTGGTGCGCGCGGAGCGCAGCGCGCTGAGCCAACCACGGAGCGTACTTTATTTTCTTTTTTAATCAATGCCAGTCCTTGTTACGCATGGAGCTGCGCAGTTGTGGGATTAGGAGACCAAATCGTTCATACTGTTTATTTTATTTTATTATTATTATTTATTTACTGTGGTTATTGGCTCAAACAAGAAATAGACAAATCTCAGTTCCTCGCGGTCACATTCAGCAGATGGAGCAGGGAAAACCGCTCGGGTGACTTGTTTCTTCTCTTACAAGGCAACGCTGTTGATAAAAGGGAGCATTGGATGTCCACAGCACGTGTCTGTGCGCGCGCTGCACAGACACAGACACTGTGCCAAACTTGGTTTAAAGGGAGACTCGTGTGGATAAGCTGCGAAATGCGCAACTGTCTTGCAAGTTGCCTCCAAACTCTGCCTCCACGTGCAGATAAACTGTTCAACTCCGTGTGACCCGGTGGTTCTTTTATAAATGAACAGAGGACAGCGGGTTGTGTGTGACAGCTTTGCCTCCTGCGCGCACTGACGACCAAAGGACTCGCATCTGCTGTAACTGACTCGAGTCCATTGTTGCACCTTATGACAGAAGTGAACCCTCATTTACATGCAGTGATCAGCGGGGAAAGCGAAGCAGATTATTGTGAAATAATGTTATTTCTCTGTAGTCCGAGTTTCCTCAGGGATCTTGTTGCTTCAGTTCTTGCGCTGCAGACAGTGGCAGCACTGTTTGCACAGTGCAGTGGCGCACTTTACGCACACGGCGGCACAGGAGCACGCAGGGATGTTTCCCTTCCAGGAATGAAGTAGGTTAAATCATCAGCACCAGCATCATTGTGAATAATCATCTACGATTAAAAACACCCAGGATGAAGAGCACGTGTTAAAACAACACAACACAGTTTGGCTTCTTGAAAGGAACTGGACTAAATATGAACTATTTTGTGAGAATAACTGATGAGGAAAACTCATTTACGCACTAAATTGTGCCAAAGTTTGTGTCAAAGTCAAAGTCAACTTTATTGTCAAAACTGCAATATGTACAGGACATACACAGGATTGAAATTGCATTTCTCTCTGTCCCTCGGTGCAACAGTAAACATTTAAACACTAAAACACTAAAACATTTAATAAACATAAGCATAAAATGAAATAATAAAAGTGTAATACTGTCCTGAGTTTTTGCATAGTAGTTTTTGCATAGTAGTAGTATGAAAGTATGAAAAGTTACACCAACACTAAAACACTAAACATTTAATAAACATAAGCATAAAATGAAATAACAAAAGTGTAATACTGTCCTGAGTTTTTTGCATAGTAGTATAAAAGTGTAAAAAGTATATCTATAAAATAAAATGAAAGTTCTGGCATTGACATTTGTAATAGAGTGACAAAGCAGCATATGAAGTTTATGTACACAGTATGAGGTAGTTGATATTGGTATAGAGGTACAGTGGCATATGTAATAAGGCTAGTAAAAAAAATATATATATCAGCAGTAGTGTAGATATAAAAAGTAAAAGTAAGTGTGCACCAAAGGTTTCAGTCGTATAACTGTTATCCTTTTACAATATACTTTTACTGATTTGTTATTATGTCTAAACTGATTTTGAACTAAAACTTTAAGTAAAATAAACAAACGTTATTTTTTTGCCAGGCGTGGCTCTTATACCTGCTTTTAAAAGACCTTTAGTTATTTTTCACATATAACGAGAAATAAAAACGTTTGAAGAAGTCTAATAAAGTTAAATCTGCCCATGAAACTAAACATTTTTAATTTGCTTTGTTTTGAGACGAGTTATTGTTTAGTTTTAAAGCAACAAGGTTCATATTTTCTCAAAATGGAAAAGTAAAACGTTAAATCTCGGTTGGGTTCTTGCACCTGCTGTGTTTTGGTAACAGAAGCAGGATCAGGGTGACACCGACAGTAATTCACGGTCACATAAGCTAAAACCATCAATGAGCTCCAGTGAATGTGAATGTGTTTGGAAGAAAAGGCAAACACCAACAGAGAGCTGCAGACAAATGCAGAAAAGAGCGGATTATACAAATATCAAGAAGAGAATTGGCATAAATGCGGATTAACTTCCCTGTGAAAAGAAAGGGCACCATCCTTCGTGGGTGAGGATGTGCGTAACCCACAGAGAACGAGTTGCATTGTGAACACGCGGGGTTCCACTCTCGTCTGCGTCTCTCCACAGTTGCAGTTGTTTGATGCTGACGTCTCTTCCATAATGAGTCATAGCCCTAAATTAAAGTGCCATTTGTGTTGCTTTTGTCTTCCTTCTCTCTAAAATGCCACCGTTTAGACATTTTCTTTCAGTTATATTCATTGCTGTTCATCTTAAATGCGTTTAATTTTTTTAAATTTCACCTGGGATTTCTTACAGCCACTTGCAGGCTCTGGTTGTTACAATCTGCTGAGTGTACCACAGACGTCCCTGCACTGCACACTCCTCTGCATTTGACTGCACTGGAGCTTATAGGCTTGGGAATACATGCAGCTGTCAATCCTGAACCATATGGTCATATTCATAAACTCTAGCTGTGAATATGAATATTCATGTAAAGGTGTGCATCCAACTTATCTACTTAGTTCAGCTGTGTCTTTAAAACGTGTAATCACTTAAGTCCTGAAACTGTGCTGTCTCACAGCTTTTTGACAGTTTTCCTTTTTGTTTGTTTGACTCCAGACTGTAATGAAGAGACCACATGTTGAAGGATATTCAGCTTGTTTCACCCTTTATCTCATGGTTGCACCCACAGTTTATTAGACTGAAATTGACAGCGCTGTTCCAGCGTGTTTTGAGTTCATTGTAAAATCAAAAATGTTTACAAGGGTTAAGTGCAGCAGGATCAAGTGGGAAACGTTACAGCGTTTGTCTTTTTTTAACTGTTTTCTTTGTACTGTTGTAACAAAGAGTGCAACTTTCTGTGAGCTTCTGTGTTGTGCGTTTGTTCGATGCGCAGAGGGGAAGAATGGTGACACATTTAGCGATCTGCACAGCTCCTGTATGTGACAAAGCCCTCTCACAGTCATCACATCTGCTAAAGGAGCTTTGACCCTGGACCAACACTATAGGCTTTATATTAGAAGAATGGCAGCCTTTGATTAGGTGGTGATTCTCTTTCATTTGTTGGAAAAAGGAATGTAGACTTTTTGTGCGTTTGTCCTTTTTGGCTCCATGAGGAGCAACATTTAGCCCTTCATCCACTTTTTATACATATACCGTATTTTCTGGTGTATAGGTCGCACCGGTGTATAGGTCGCATTGTCCAATTATCACCAATAGATTGGAAAAATCCCTAGATAGGTCGCACCTACGTTTAGCTCTGCTGCAAATGTCTGCCACAGGAGCGCACAGAGTCAGAGTCAGAGAGTCTTTATTGTCATTTGCACCGCATGTGGTACATGTGATGAAAACGAGATTATGTACACGGGGTCCCAGTTACATCCAACAACAAATGCAAGAGAAAAACAGTAGTAATAACATCTAGAATTAACTAAGAGAAACATCAACTAGTAATACACTAAGCCCTAATGTAGTGGAAAAACATCATTATAAACAGCAGCACGAACATGAGTCTGTATGATCAGCTGGTCACAGATGAACACAGCAAGGCTTTTAAGAAGATTAACACTTAAAAACAATTATTTGTTTGATAAAAATTATAGTAAATATGTGTCTGAGCTGAACTTTTCCTTAATAAATGAACGTAATTGTGAAATGAGCTGGATTTAAAAATTTGTTTCGCCGAAAGTGATAACAAGCCATATCTATATATATATATATAGTATATTTAATTTCATCTCAATTTTTTTCTTTGCTGCTTTCAAAACTGTACAACAAATTAAATATTTGATATAAAGTCCAATATTATTATTCATTTTGTCCTAAAAGCACACAAGAATTTAGAACATTTGTTTTGTCTCTGGTGTGTATGGACTTTTCCTCTTTCCATAAATGATTGAAATCAAAGTGTTAATCTTTATTATTTTAGATGCTTTTAGTCTTTTTATTTCTAAAATTTAAATAGAAAACATAGTTTCCCCATTTCTGGCTTCTTGGTGGCCTTATACACTCCACATCCAGCAGAAATGATTGGATCACATGTGTGACCTTTACAAACTAAACCCTCATTTATCATCTGCAGTTCTAATTGCACTGTGCATGTGTTTTGTCATGTCTCATTGTCAACTTGGCCGTTAAATGTCCTTTTAGTGAAATATGTTTTACCAGGATTGCAGCATCACCCGTATACGTGTTTAATTGAGCCAGCTGTTTATAACGAGCAGATTTAAAATGCAAATCATGTGTTTCATGCAAGTCTTACAAAACATTAGATTACTGTGGATTTGATAAGGTGTATTAGAAATTGAAAGCCTACTTCGTCTTTATCATACTGTTTGTGTTTCTCTTTTTTATGGCTCCTTGTTTTGTTTTCTGCAAATTGAGCAAGCTTTTTTTTTTCTGTGTGAGGGGGTTAAATAAAAGAAGCAAAATAAAAGCAAGTAGAAGTACTGTTAGACACTTTGCAGCACAGACCCTGAGAGCTGTATACTGTACACATAACCCAAAGCCCTTTATTAAGAAGACGCTCATAAGCTCAGAATGTGTCCCGCTTTATGTCCTTTATACCACCGCTAGTTAGAACAGATTAAGGGCTAAGCCTTAGTTGTGAGGAAATCAATCAGCTACATTTTAATTGGGTTGGTAAATGTACATTTTGCCACCAGAAAGAGCTTGCTAAAGGACAGTGTAGTGTTTCTGCCAGCATCTGGGCTTTATGAGTGTGATGCAATGCAATCATCAGAAACAGCATCCCGAGACGAAAAGCCAAGTAACGAGGTGTCATGAACAGTGAAGGCGTGTGGCATTCAAAAATCGCTTCAGACCTACCTGTATATGTCTTGTGTTGCTGTTGATGCAAGGTTGATTTACAGAGGAGTAAATATTTCAGCTTTTAAGTTCCACATTGGCATTTGGAACGAATATAACTGTTGCAATGTCTTAGTTTTTTTACCTTAAAATAAATCTTAAATTTTCTGAGGGTGCAGCGTATCTTTTCATGAAGTTAGTAATGCATCTACAGTAATTTAGAATGGACAAATTTCTTCTGTTTTTAATAAAGTTAATTTAAAATGGCCGTAGGGAAAACAGGAAAGAAAGAGAACTCCAGGTATAGCAACACAAAAAACTACCAAAGTTGTGGTTTTTTTTGTTGTTGTATTTTTTATTATTATTTTTTGCATAATTTGCATGCCCTTTAACTTATAGGCTGAAGCAACATATTTATGGATTTTTTCCCATATTTATAAACCAATTTTTGGCTGAGATATGACCATTTTTATTCATTCTGACTGAAAACATTGAACAGTACCATTCTCAGCCGCTAGATGGCAATCAAGTAGTATGGCATGCCATTGTATCATGTAATAGATATAGTGGCCATCCATCCATCCAATATCTTTACTCGCTTCTTCCATTTTGGGTCACGGGGGTCGCCGGTGCCCATGTCCAGCAATCAGTGTGCGAGAGGCGGCGTACACCCTGGATGGGTCGCAAATCCATCACAGAGACACATAGAGACAAACAACCATTCACGCTCTCACTCACACCTAGGGACAATACAGAGTTACCAATCAGCCTAACATGCATGTTTTTGGACTGGGAGGAAACCGGAGTACCCAGAGAAAACCCACACATGCATGGAGAGAACATACAAACTCCATCCAGAAATGTCCCTGGACAGAGATTTGAACCAGGGACCTGCTCGTTGAGATGCAGCAGCTCTACCAGTTGTGCCACTGTGCTGCCCAGGTAAAGTGGCCATTAATGACAAATTCAAAAAAGTAAAAAAAACCCAAAAAAACTGGACTTTATTTATTATACTTTACTTTATACTTTATTGTTTTTGTCTTTAGCTTTTTGGAATTCACCATGTCCTGGATGACTGATAATCTTCACCAGCTATTAATGACATACTGTAATCAACTTGCCATAGTCTGACACCTTCGTTCTGCTCGCTGCTTGGAGCAACCCTCAAATCTGCTTCATTTCACTGCACCGCCCCGGCGAAATGCAACTAATTTCACCATTAAAGTGGATTTACAAAGTAAAAGTTCAACTGAGACACATTATAATTGTTTTAGGTGCTTATCTTGTTAAATTTTGAAGAAACGCGCAGCAACAACACACTTCAGCTCTACTTTATTTTGTTGTTTGGAATATAATATTCAAAGTTGCTTGCACGTTATTAATATTTTAGCAATCCAAGCAGACATTTTGGAAAGTAGTATTTGTAATAAAGTTTTAAATTGGATTCACATGAAGTTGTGAACTAAATGATGCCAGTTTGCATCATACATTAACATCGGTATACTCCAAAACTCACTCCCGCTCTGTTACATATGCTTGCACAGCCTTCACCCCGAACTTTCACTTTATGTAGTGGAAGCAAACAAACATGTTCTAGACCCTTGGAAGTCTCAATCCAGTGTTCACTAAACAATACAGATGTCTGGAGTGTGAACGCACCATGTATGGCTGTCAGTTTGCAAGGCTTTTGATCCTTTTTGTTGTTGCTGCTACTCTTTTAACAATAAGCCCGTCTATCCTGCTGGAGGGCTGCAGGAGGCTTTCAGGCATTGAACCTTTTGACAATCGCATTTTAGGGGTTTCAAAATGCAGTGACAAAGTGTGTGTAAAGGTACATATTCTGTGTGTGTGTGTGTCCGTCAGTGTGTGTGCTTGAATGCATGGTTGGAAGGATAGAGGGTGACTGACAGACTAACCAAGCTCCAGAGACTCCCTCTCTGTGTCTGCTTGTTCGTCTTCCTCCGCCCACCCTCTGCCTTCATCTTTGGCTTTGTAAGCCTCCACATTATGTGGGAGCATTAAAATGACAATGGAAATTATGGCTAATCTTTGTTAAGACACACTCATTACTGCCACGTTTCAGAATGAGAGTTTGATGATAAGAGTCGGTCTGCCATGGGCTTTTTTTCTTCTTCTTCTGCTTCTTCCGCTCTCCGAGGAGACAGTCTGACATATTAGAGTGATGTGTTTTATTCTCACTTTTTGTGTTATTTTTCTATTCCCGCTCACAGTTAATAATGGTGGCCAATATATGAAAGGATGATAATAGGCTGACAACTTGGGCATGAAGGACTAGCTCCACCTTCAAACGAGCTTTTCATGCGGTTCTGCATGTGGGCGTATGTTAGAGGGCTGATTTCTCTCAGCTCTTTCTTTCTCTGTCTCCTTCCTTTTTTTTTAGTAATCCCCTTCTAAAATATTCATAGCTAATCTGCATGTACAATGTAATTACAGACTGCTTTGAGTGATATGACCGACAGAACACACAAAAAAAGTTTGATTTGGACATTTGTGTGTCTGAATAAATTTGTAGCAAACTTGCATGTTATTAAACGGGTTAAAGCTAAGAAAAACTAAATATATGAGCATCAAAGTTCATGCTCAATAATCCAGGTAGAAAATCCAACACAGTTCAGTCAGGTTGTCGTGATGTTTTTTTTTGTTTGTTTTGTTTGTTTGTTGTTGAGACATTTCATCTTTCATCCAAAGTGCTTCGTCAGTCCACGGAGCCACAAACAAACTGCGTCTCACAAGCAGCAAACCCACAGTGGACCAACCATTTTGTTGGTGATAAGATGATCCGCTTTGTGAGTGTGCTGTTTGTGGGACTCAGTTTATTTGTGGCTCCTCAGACTGATGAAGTCCTTTGGATGAAGGACAAAATGTAAAAAATAAAAAAATAAATAAATACATTCAGATGACCTGAATAAACTTGAATTTTCTACCTGTATTATTGACCATGAACTTTGATGTTTTGTACCACTTTGGCTATGGCTGCCTCAGAGGAGTTGACAGGGGGAGAGGGTGGGCCCCAGAAACCATCTCGTCACCAGGAAACTGGTTACAGGTGGTCCCCGACTTACGACGACCTCGACTTACGACATTCCGGACTTACGAACGCGCTTACGAACAGTACTGTTGTACAGTAAATACAGCACCGGTATGTGTTTTTAGATGAAAGTGTGTCAGCTAACCGTTTGTAAATAAAGTTCTGTGCATGTTTATGAACCAGTATGTACGCTTGTTCAGTCTCATGTTGATAAACGGGTGTGCGGCGCAGCGTTAGCATACATTTTCCGACGTACGACCAAAAATCCAAACTTACGAACACGTAACGCGTTCCGACTCACGAATTTTCGAGTTACAAACGGTGCGTAGGAACGGAACTCGTTCGTAAGTCGGGGACCACCTGTATTTGTATCTCCTTGGACTGATGAAGTCCTTTGTATAAAAAACAAAATGTCTCAACAAAAAATAAACCATCCAGATGAACTGACTGAACTTTGTTGTAAAATATGAGAATTTGTTTCTTAATCCAAATACATAAAATAGAATATGTGAATTAAATAGTCTTTAATACTTTAGGTAAAAAAATGTCTATTGTTCATTGGTTCTTTGCATGTGGTGTTTTTGCTTTGCCCCCATCGTTTGAACCCTGTTGCCATCTTTTGGGTGCTGCTGGCCTCCGATTAATGAAGCGGTGTGCCCTGGATGCTATTCTTGCAGGTCAATTTTTCACTTGCGCTCAAAGGTGTAGTGTAGAGAGAGGTGGGGTGGATGTCCTTTTAAATGAAGCACTTGGTATTTGTGACCTGTAATAAATGAGTTTGCAGTCAGTCATAGCAGCTGTAAAGAGGCATCGGGGAGCAAGAGCAAAAGAAGGAGAGAGAGAAATAAGGGGTGTGAGTTCAGGCTCGGCTGTGAAACAGTTTATCTATGCAAGGATGAAAAATGACTGCACCTACCATGCCATCGCTTAAATGAAAAATAATAATAGAAATAATTAAAAAATTCAGTAGTTTAATACACATACGGAAGGGGAAAGTGTTAAAAGAAGAAATGTGCCAGATATTATTAAAGCCTAATGTCCCAAATGATCACAGTCATCTACAAATATCACAAAAGTAGAGGACTATTCATCTCAGTATAACAATTCAGAATATTTCCATTGTGTTTGAGTAAAAGCCAGTGAAAAATGAACAGCTAAACACACAGAGGTACAAAAGTCGAGGAGAAACAGTACAATAAATATTAGGAGATTTTTCCTGCTAACCACTTAGGACACTTGTTTTTAACATTTAAATTGGTAAAAACAAACAAAAACAAAAAAATCAGATTTATATTTGTTTCCCCGAAATTTTAACACAATAGCCCTTTACAAACTGGCTACCAGTGTTTCTGTTTTAACTTTAAAGGATTGTTTGAGTTCACACATCTGGTCTTGGTGTTTTTCAGTCGAAATGTGATTTTGTTTCATAAAACACAAAGCATAAACCAGAAAAAAAGCTTGCTCATTGCTTGGTGCCTGGCATAATCACAGAGGTGCTAGAACTGATCAATACCTTTGTTAAAGCACACAATATGGCCATTCACATTTTTAGTATCCATCAGTGGTTCTGCCATATTACCTCCAAATCAACATGTTTTGTTCAGTCAAAAACTGAGGCCTTTCAAGAAGATTATCTTCAGCCAGATTAAAGGCAAGTTAGATGAAAAGATGATTATAAAAAAAAAATAGATGTGAATATTTTGTTTTTTCCATGTGGATTTTAATGATTTATTTAAAAAAAGAGTGACATTTAGTGAAATACTACTTTCAAACCACCTGCATTAGTGTGGCTGTCGCTCAGACGAAGCAGCAGTCACCTTGCAGCAAAGCAGAAATAGCGCAGCTCCTTTTCCCTGGATGTGAAGGTACATAAAGCACAAGATGAGAAGAGCAGAAAAGGCAATTGACCTTGGCTGCTTTTGGGGACTGGTTATATAGCCATCCGGATTGACGCTATGACTCTGCAGCAGAAAGGGGGAAAAAATAAAAATAAAGGGAGCATGATTTGTATGACAGCTATTTTTCATATAGGGACACTGCAGTTTGTGTTATATCCTGACATTTGAAACATAATTGTTAAATCTGGCACATTTATGTCTGTGAAAATGTTGCTTCAAGAGTTTACAATAAATGATAAAAATGCATACAAGAGTCTTTCAACAGCAATTCTTTCATTGTGCATGTGTGTTTGATTAAACATCTGTGGGACATTGTGGGACTATATCAAGCCAGAGAGGAGCTGACTATGTGCAAAGCAGGTCTAAAGTCAACCTTGCCATTTTGCCTGGCTGTGCTTTTAGTGTTTACCTGAGACAGGGGGTGCTTTATCTCAGCCAGTCACCAGAGCATGTGTAAACACACAAGGGGGGACTTGCTGCATATAGTGCTGTTTCAAGCCCTCCTGCTTTTGTTCCAAAACCTCTTTCCCATAGAGAGACATTATCCCCCAACGGCAAGGTGAAAGGGGTGCTGATGTAAGGTTATGTGTAGTAGCCAGATGGAGACAGGAAGAAGTAAAAAGCAATGAGGGATTGGACGTGGGGGGAAATTCCTAATTATAGCCAAAGAGAGGCAGCCAGTCCGGCTGGTGCATGGGGCAGAGGTGCGTTCCGTTGGTGGATGGGACATGGGTGAATGTCTCAGGAGTCCTGGTTAAAGTGGTGGCTATCACAGAAGTTGGACGAACAATTAATCAGAGGCAGCCCATGGGGGGAAGTTAAGGCTCTGACAGGGGCACTTCATTCTGCAGGACACACATACCTGCTGGCTCATCCATAGCACTGTCACCTCTGTCTTTTTGCTTTTGTTCTGTCGTTATCTTATTTCCTCCTCCTTGTCCTTGTTTCTGTTCTCATCTCCCTTCTTGAACCTTTTTTTATATATATATATATATCTGTGCCCTTCTCTTGACAGCTGTGCTTCATTCTTTTCAGTTTTATATATATATATCTGTGCCCTTCTCTTGACAGCTGTGCTTCATTCTTTTCAGTTTTTCTATTATAACCTTCTTCCTTTCTCTTTAAACATGTGTTTAGATCTGTAAGCCTTTTGATTAAAATCTGTTTTGAGTGCCTTTTGTGACCTGACCGCTGACTCTCTAAACTCCATCAGAGTTGGAGTTTCCCAAGGCTGTGTATGTTGAGAGGCAAGGAGGTTGGGAGGGAGGGTAAACTGCTGGCGCTGTTGTACCTTTCACATTGCCCCTCTTCTTCGCTGTTCT
>JBBPBX010073223.1:0-17883 GCA_038048925.1 Garcialebias charrua | reverse complement strand
ATCTGCTCTCACACATGTATGTAAAACCATCAAATCCAATCATTTTCATCCAATCATCATTTCTTAAAATGATTGGATTTGTGGCCATCAAATATTTTGATTCAAAATATTTGATGGCCACAACCATAAGGAGGAGAATTTGCTTTCATATCAATTGATAATTGACAAACTTCAGTTATTCCTTTCTTCTTTTAAATATTTTACCCCTCACTCAGTCTCATCCCATCAATCCATTTCCAAACTCCTTCGTCTTCTGCATCGCTCAGTCCGATCCAGTAGCCATTCTGGTAAAATGACCTCGAGGAGTCCTGGTTATTTTTCACCAGCTCAGTTATTGCCATCTGGCAACAAAGACAGAGAACATGGTACTTCACAGCAATGAGGTGTTAGTGGCAAGAAGAATTCACTGTAAACTCTTACAGTTTTTTCTTTGCTGTCTATGATGGCCAAGTCGCTCCCCAGCCTCTGGCAGAACTGTCGGGCCTCCTGCCACGTCGTGCGGTAAAACGTGTCGGAAAATGGGAAGTAGAAACAGCGTGAGCTCAAGAAAGTCCATCCAGCCAAGCAGTGTCTGCAGCCCTCTCCTGATGCCAAAGAAAGCAGGCTCGTGATGCTGAGTCAGAGCAAACATGTAAACACCTTTAGAGAAAAACAAGTCTCACTTATCATCGGCAGGTGGGAATTCACTGATGCAATTTCCACCTGAATTAGTTCCACCAGCGTTTCATAGTCTTTGATTCTCAGGATCAGGTACTCGTGCTCCCACTTGGTGACTTGCTGCTGTTTGCGCTCCGTCTCCAGCTGTTTCTGGGTTTCATCCCTGCTTTGGACTGCAGCGTTGTACGAAGCCTGCAGCTTGGCTATCTCTCTGCTCACGTCTCTTAAAATGTTGCCGTTAGTGAGCTTGCTGTCTGTAAGCAGTGCAGACACAGTGTTACAAAACGCAAACATTTGCAGCGCCTAATAACAGACAATTAAACAAAAACATTTTTAAAAAAATGACTAGTAGGTGTTAAAGCTAATTGAAAAATAATAATTGAAATAAAACAACATAGACCATGATGGATTAAAATAAATGACATGAAGTCACAAAGATAATAAAATAAAGACTTATAGAAGATTTATAATAATTCTGCCAAGCTGTCCTCCCTCAGGTACTAAATTACATGTTTTTATGTGTGTAATAATTAGCTGACAAAGATTTTAAAAATATATACATTGTGACAATTTTCATTCATTCAACCTTTATTTAGCAACAATGGTAGAATTTCCTTAAACAACAAACAACAGAAAAAGAAAAAAAAACGTAGGAGAGAAATAGAAAGTGAAATGCAAAGTATCAAAACTAGCAAAACACCACAAGGTAGATGTACAAAATCAAAAACGAACATATCTGCAATGGTTTTTGCCAGGTTTCCAATTTAAAAAAAAAAAAACATTTAGGGAGGTCAGGGCCGAGAGCTTCAAATCTTTCAATAAAAAAAATCAAACAATAACAACCAATACATTTTTTTTGCCGCAAAAGTCTTTTTGTATGTTTTTATAATAATTTTACACTTATATTATATAATATTTAAATAATAATTAAAAAAATAAAAGATCAAATAAAAATCATTAGTAATTTGCTTGTAACGTATAGTTAAATAATAAGTTTGCTGTCGTTGCTGTTTGTTTCAGTCCGGGGGCAGCCATCTTAATTTCTAAAGCTGTATAGGAACAGTTATTAGTTCTTCAGAGGAGGCAAAACATCCATTTTTTTCTGTTAACCTCTGGACAAAATGTTTGGATGCTTCATTATTTTCACTATAACTTTATTTAGTGACAATCAGTTTAAGCATGCAAGATATTTATTTTCCTGGAGGTGTGGCAGGCGGATGGATTTCATTTAAATTGTGAAAATAAAGGAAAACCAAAGAAAGCCACTGATCAATAAATCACAACGACGGTTAGCTTCATCGATCACAGCCAGTGTCATCAGTTTTACATTTGAAGTAGTTTGTGTTAAATAACTTACAGTAGACTCCCAGGCCGATATTAACTGCTAACAGAACGACAGCAAGCAGCGCCAGGCTGACGGCGAGCGGTTTGTAGTAACTCAGACTGGATTCAGGTCTCAGGGTGGACAGGGTCACTGCACAGAACATTTACTAATCCATATCAGAAGTATGAAAACAATACATAATGATCTACTTATTTACAGAAGTTTAGCAACCCATTTTCACATAATGCTGATTTTATTCACAACGTGATTCAGCAACTTACAGCAAAGCAATAAATGAACAGTTTTAGAATCTGAGTGTTCATTATTAATATTTCACCGGGGGTTTCAGTACCTTGTTGCTGTTCCTGTTCTTGGTTTGAATGAAGAGGAAGTTCATCATCGGTGGCGTCTTCCTGACTGGTTAGCTGCTTATAAGAGCCAGCTGGGTTTTCTTTGTCCTCCATTTCTGACCATTAACATGAAACGAGACTTTCCAGCAGAAACTGTCAGGACATTGCCCTGTGTTGTGTGTGTGTGTGTGTGTGTGTGTGTGTAACATCACACACAGAAAACCAAGTCCAAATGTTAAAAATTTACAGAGGTTAAAGGTCATCTGTTCTCTGAAACAAGACAATCTCCAATTTGTTTGGCAATATTTTATTAATGAACACTGTTATTATATTTAGAGATTTTAAATGATTATCCATAACAAATGTGTATGATTTTACACGTGTTTTTTTCTAGTTATATTTAAAAAAAAGTATTAAAAGGCTACTTTAAGATTTCATCTTCTTTCTGCTCCCTTCATTTTATCCTACTTGTATTCTTGTATCTGATGAAACTGTCTTGTATTGTTCTATTAAAATGAATGAATAAACATCAAATCAAATCAAAACTTTGAGCTCATTTATACAACACCACATTATGAATCAGTAAAACTGAGTTAAACATATTTAGCAAGGCAATAAAATATATATTTATATATACAATACTGTAATTGCATTAAAAGGGGGAAGAAAAGTGAGAAACGACACAGACACTGTGTATGTAGAATTGAGAACATGGCCGTGTGCGACCCCTCCTGGACATACTGGGCATTATTCATTCATTCATTCATTCAACCTTTATTTATACTGTACAGGCTAGCCTCATTACCCATGATTCTACTTACAGAGCATTACTATATGCAGCATACTGTATAGCACTTTCCATTACAGCTATGTATATATGAATACAGTATATCTGTGGTGTAGAATGAGTATAAATTGTCCACACTGGATGTAAAACACTCGCCGAGTTTATGCTTTTATTAAGCTTCAGATTGAAAACAGCCACCTTTTCCAGGACGTGAAGGCTTGTGGCTATAAGCTACATCTGGTGTCACCTAGGTGGACGGCTAAATAAGGACAAACAAAACAAAAATAAAGTGGTTGGTCCACCCTTACAAGACACACTCCCAGATGTTTTGCTCTACAGGCCATGCAAGGCCTGAGCAGACCAAAAACAATTCATTAAACTCAACTCAAAAAGGACAGCAGGAAACAGTACATATGAAACTATAAAGACAAACTTCAATTAATCTTGACAGTTCCATATACAATTCATTTCATTAGTCATTAATACATTATATAAAAAACAATACCTGACACGTCGTCACACCCACGTGCAGCTGGATGTAGAACACACCTTCAAATCTTGTGTGTGATCACACTGCAACATCCAAACAACACATTAGGAGAGATACATTTGAGTTTTTAAAACCACCAGATCATGATAATGTGATTTCTTACCACACACCCCAACAGCAGAAGCACAATCAGAGCTCTGACCAACTTTTCTGAAAGGCCACACCTGCTCCTTTATCTACAGTACTTCATTAAGATCACAGGTTCTGTACAGTATGAAGGTTAATGAAACTGTACTCAGTCAGAAGCATAAGATGAATAAATTGATTCATTCTTGTACCTCCATAACACAGCTGCAGATTGTTTTGCACTCGTGAAAAGGTGGCTGTTTTCAATCTGAAGCTTAATAAAAGCTTAATTATTAACTCACAGGTCTAATTAAGAGCTGGTCACTTTCCTCAGCAGGGATAAACAATTCTACTTTGCGTTTTTGTAGCCATATCTACTCATTTGTACAGGTTAAATACGTGAAAATAAGCGGCCATAATCGTGCATAAAGGTTTTCTGAATGAACAAGTGTGGACGGTTTAATAATAAAAGCTTAATAAAAGCTTAATAAAAGCTTCGGTCTACTCCTTGCTCCCTTAAAAAATAAATAGTAAAATTAAAAAGTAAAATTTAATAGTAAAAAATAAAAAGTAAAATTAGCTTAGTGGCGAAAATTTTATGGGACCCATTGTACGAGCTAATCTCCGACAAAAAATAATACAAAAAAATGTCTACGCAAATGACAAAAGCCTATCATCTGCTTAAAATCATAACCGCTTTAGGCTTTTAATTTTTTAATCCCACATTTTAACGTAACTTACTTTTAAAAGTGTATTCCGTCGCTTCGTCCGCCATAACATCATCCAAAATTTTCCCTCAATACGCACGCGCAGTGTAAACGCAATGCATTTTGGGAAAGCCTCGGTCTTGAAGGATACCAAGTACAGGTAGTCCCCGATTTACGAGCAAGATCCGTTACAACGAGGCGCTCGTAAACCGGAAATCTCGTAATTTGGAACGGCCGCCATGTCTCTCGTAAATCCGGAATTTCGCTCGTAAATTGGAACGGTTTCGCTAGCGCGACTACAAACACTCTATTTTCATCCAAAAACTGCTTATGAGTGCATAAAAATGATCGGAAACGTGTGTCCATATGTTTAACTAACTAACTGTGGTGAAAAAACACATGAAAACTCAGTATTTTTTGCGTTTTTTCCAAAAATTCGCCAGCTCGTAAGTCTGGAACCTCGTAGATCAGAGCGCTCGTAATTCGGGGACTACTGTACACCAGTACACCTGCTGCAGCGGGACTGAGGGACGCTTTTTTGTCACGCACCACATCCGGCGCTGACAGGATATGGTCTGTTAGCAGCCCGTAAATAAGTTTTTTCGTTTTTACTGATAGATAATTAGTTATTAGCGATACTGCATTTTAAATAAAAATAGCGCAAATCCGCTTATGAATTATAAAAGTTAGTCAATCCGCTGTAAAGCTAACAAATTGTTTAGGTACGCTATAAGCGGATTAGCGCATTAGCGCTCCCTGGCGGTCTGGCGCCCACCTTTGAAAACAGTTTTGCATCGCTTTGCAATCTTTTGAACGAGAACGTGCGCGGCCGCTGGGGCTGGGACAGGCGGGGGCGTGGGTTAGGAGCGTGAGAAGTGAGAAGCTCTGTTTTTATTGGCTGGTTAATGGCGGGTCACTGTGGGTTTTTAGAAATGCTTTTAGTAACACCTGGAGAAGCAAGGGGACTATAGTTTTTTTCAGAGATTACTTGTCTAACATCAGTCTGTCAGGAGATAGTGACAGAGTGAAGAAATATGTTAAAAATATATTTTTAGAAAACTTACAGCCTGCAGCTTTAAAGCTACTTCAAACACATGTTAACCATTTAATGATACAATGATAAGAAGGTTTTCTGGTTTGTGGTGAACTTCTTTGGTCCATGGACTGGATCCAGGTTGTTTAAGCATCCAATATATGAAGGGAAAATGCATCGCCATCATTTAGCACATAAATGTGACAATAGGTTTATTTTTGGCAACAAATACTAAACAATACTTATTTCTGAAAAATCTGTTCAACTACGATTTAAAAAAATGTATTTATTTATTTGCTGTTGGTTTTGAGGAGTAAAATGTTGATTTATGCCTTTTACCTCATATTTGATAAAATTTAAATTCAGATATTTGTTTCATATTTGATTTAGTCTTCAAATCATTTTGGACAGACTATAATAAATGCACATCAGCACGATACTTGTGTCCACTATCTTGACTGCTGCCATGATGCTTGTGTACACCTTTATATATCCATCATCTTTACCTGCTTCTTCCTTTTCAGGCCGCAGAAGTCACTGGTGCCCATATCCAGCTATCACTGTGCGAGAGGCGGGGGACACTCTGGACAGGTCTCCAGTCCATCACAGGGACACACTGAGACAAACAACCATTCACTCCCTCACACCTAGAGACAATTTAGAGTTACCAATCAGCCTAACATGCATGTTTTTAGTCTGTGGGAGGAAACTGGAGTACCCAGAGAAAACCTATGCATTCACGGAGAGAACATGCAAACTCCACCCAGAAAGGCCCCCTGGCCAGGATTCTATCCGGCAACCTTCTTGCTGAGAGGCAACAGCTTTACCAACTGAGCCACCGTCATATGTCTTACACTTTAATGTGACCAACAGGATGTTGATTTAAGTTATTTTTAACAATAACAAAACCGTAATCTAAAATCTGCAATATAGACAAAAAAATATATGGTTTTAAATACGTTTCAATTTGTACTACAGTAATAATAATATTTGCACAATATTTTCCATTAGTGTTAATCTTCAAAGATAACTCCGTCTTTAGAAAGTATTTTACAAAATAATGAGTTTTTACTGTGACATTTTTACCCTCTGACAGGTCACGGATGGATTAGCAGGTTTACATTAAACGTGTTCAAATTCAACATATTTAAAACTTGTGCAACGTTTTAATAAAGAGAAAAAAGTCAGAAATAGAGGGAAATTTAAAAAAAGTTATTCTATAAAAGGAGGAGTTTCTTGTAAAGTTTACCTTGTCCAAATGTTTGGCGGTGAAAATCCACATCTGTGGTTAAATCTTGATAAATCTTTCCTTCGACTGACATCTTTTCCTACGTTTTTGACTGTAAGTCCTCCACTTTACTGCTGCAAGTACTACCTATTGATCTGTTTGTCTCTCCTGCTCAAACTAGTGATAAGAGATATGTGTGTGCTGTTTCATCATGGTAAAAAAAACTGGACTAACTGCACAGAAACTCACGGGACAGAGGTTGAGGTACCATGTTAGAACCAGAAGTCCTTTGGTTCAAAAGCCTGGTGGAATGTAATTATTAGTTTAAAGGTTAGTTGATGAAATAAGTTTAGATTAGGATTAGTGTGGGTAAAAGTTATGTTTACAGTGAAGGTCAGGGTTATAATAAATTCATCATTATCAAGGATAAAAATACAAATTTTTATGCATGTATATAAAAAAAATGCTTAGTTTAATAGGCATACCTTGGGTAAGGGTCACCGAGGTTAAACTAGTTACAATTGTGATTCAGGTAAGTCGATACAAAACTCTGCATGTCTGTGTTTGAGTCAGGTGTAGATGAAACAATCAAAGCTGTTATAATCTAAAGGGAACAGATATTTTTGTTAAACCTAAATATAGAAACAGTTCGAGGGGTCGGTCAACCTCAATTCAGGGAATGGGTTTGTGGAATAATTTGGATATTGTATTTAAAAACGCTAAATCATTACTGTATTGACATTTAAAAATTTGATCAAAACCCATTTATTACAAAAATATAAATGAATTAGTTTTTCACGGTTATTTTGTAATTTGATAATTACTGTATATGAGTTTTTTTAATTTTTATTCTGTAACTTGTTGATGATTTTTTTGTTTGAATTGACTGTTTGATATATGGGGCAGATATAATAAGATTTATTCTTCTTTCTGTCACCCTTCATTTTATATCTTAATATTGTAACGTCACGTTTGTGATTTTTTTTTTCTTTTGTTGTATTTTAAAATGAATAAATTTAATTTAAAAAAAACAACTACTGTTTGTAGAATGGAGAACATGGCCGTGTGCGCCCCCTCCTGGACATACTGGGCATTACTCATGATTCTACTTACAGTACAGTAGTTCACAGAGCATCACTATATGCAGCATATAGCACTTTCCATTACAGCTACAGTTATATGAATATATCTGTGGTGCAGAATGAGTACAAATTGTCCACACTGGATGTAAAACACTCGCCGAGTTTATGCTCCACACATTGCCTCAGCGGAAGAGCGTCTGATGACGTCATGCAGCCGTTTGATTTCCCATCATGCATTTCTTCTTTCAGAGCTAAAACAGACTGAAAATAAACAAAAATAGGAAAATAAGACGTGCAAAAGAATTCAGGCTTTCTACTAATTCAGGCTGTATTTAATAAAAAGCCAGATTGGAACCGTGAGTGGAAACCGTGATCGAGTTGTACTTGGTCATGAAGGCCCATAAATACAGCTGAGATCCAACATGTTTCTGAGACAGCGTTGGCTGCGTGTGTGCTGAAATTGCCTGTGTGGCTGCCTGTACCGTCCGGATGACTCCACCGTCAGCCGTTAGACCGTTGGCCTCCGTGAGGAGGTTGGAGTCACGTACACATCCGGATCAGAGGCGGGCGCTGCATAAAATGGCTGCTGACGTACAACTCATATGGCATGCTCAGCACTGCACGTGGCCAGGGGCCCCTGGCGCTGTCTCCCCGTGATGAAGGGTTGCATCACGTGGCCTTTTCTCTTTATTTTCTTATTTTTGTTTATTATCAGTCATGTTACCTTCGCGCACAACCTCAAAACGGCTTCGAACGCCGCTTGTGCCCATATCAACACAAATTTTACACATTTAGCCGAATCTGCCCAAATGGTGCAGTGGCAGAGCAGCTGATTAAAAACCTCAAGGTTGCAAAATCGATCCCCTCTCATTGCCGTTATATGAGAACACTGAATAATGACAAAACACAGCATTTCATTATTTTATTAGTAACTGTACAGACTAAAACAACTTACAATTTTATGGAGAAAATATTCATTTACTCATTATTCATAACACTGTAACATGCATGTTTTTAGTCTGTGGGAGGAAAATGGAGTACCCAGAAAAATTTTTACAGAGAGAACATGCAAACTCCACCCAGAAAGGCCCCCTGGCCAGGATTCGATCCGGCAACCTTCTTGCTGAGAGGCAACAGCTTTTCCAACTGAGCCACTGTCATATGTGGCTTTTGCCACAGCGTACGTACGCTGCGTATAGGCGTATCGTGAGGACGCTCGAGTGTATCTCGCCCTTTACACTTTAATGTGACCAACAGGACGCCAATTTAAGTTATTTGTAACTAACAAAACTAATCTAAAATATCAAATACGCAATATAGACACAAAAATATATGGTTTTAAAGATATTTCAATTTGCACATACAGTAATAGTAATATTTGCACAATATTTTCCTGCGGGATAAATAAACTTCTGTCTTAGCTTTCTTCTTTTAATTGGCACACTCTGCTTACCCTAAAGGTAAAACTACACACTTCTTCAGAAAATTCTTATTTGTAAATGTCCAGTTAAAGCTATGATAAATGAAAATAAGAAAACGGTTCAGAGTGAAAGTTTAGATTATATTGATATACTTGTTGGTTGTGTGTCTGATCAATAACAACAAGTTTACTTTGTCTAAGTTTGGTTTCAAATGTGTGCAGTGACACTAAAAACAGCATGTGGGGTGTGGGGTGGACACATAAACATGATGTGTCTTAAAACTGAACATTTTATTTAAAGAATAATATTACATCACAAATTTCAATGAGCTTTATGGAGAAATGATCACCAAATACTTCCTTCTTAAGGAACAGCTATATAGCCCCACAATTTTTTGAATACTGCAACATACTTTGCTATAAAAATTAAATTAATTTTCATTTTGTTCTGGTTTGTCCTGCCTTGGTGCACAGAAAAACTATTTTCACACTGAAACCAGTCAACTCAAGCTTATAAAATTCCAATTAACATAAAGGGCTTTAAAGAGCGTAACAAAAATATGAATGTCAGTTTTATGTTTCACTAATCATTGGCTATACATAAACTTAGAATGACTAAACTAACAGTGTATGTATAAACTCTCATACTCACAGTAAATCCCGACGACAGCAGCAGATATCAGCAGCGCGGCGTTGAGCAGGCCCAGGCTCAGTATAACCAGTCGTCGGTGTTGAAAGACAAATCCAGCTCTGCCTGCATGCAGACCTTCGAAATGTTCCCATTAGTGTTAATCTTCAAAGCTAACTCCGTCTTTAGAAAGTATTTTACAAAATAATGAGTTTTTACTGTGACATTTTTACCCTCTGACAGGTCACGGATGGATTAGCAGGTTTAAATTAAACGTGTTCAAATTCAACATATTTAAAACTTGTGCAACGTTTTAATAAAGAGAAAAAAGTCAGAAATAGAGGGAAATTTAAAAAAAGTTATTCTATAAAAGGAGGAGTTTCTTGTAAAGTTTACCTTGTCCAAATGTTTGGCGGTGAAAATCCACATCTGTGGTTAAATCTTGATAAATCTTTCCTTCGACTGACATCTTTTCCTACGTTTTTGACTGTAAGTCCTCCACTTTACTGCTGCAAGTACTACCTATTGATCTGTTTGTCTCTCCTGCTCAAACTAGTGATAAGAGATATGTGTGTGCTGTTTCATCATGGTAAAAAAAACTGGACTAACTGCACAGAAACTCACGGGACAGAGGTTGAGGTACCATGTTAGAACCAGAAGTCCTTTGGTTCAAAAGCCTGGTGGAATGTAATTATTAGTTTAAAGGTTAGTTTAAGGGATGAAATAAGTTTAGATTAGGATTAGTGTGGGTAAAAGTTATGTTTACAGTGAAGGTCAGGGTTAGGCTATAATAAATTCATCCTTATCAAGGATAAAAATACAAATTTTTATGCATGTATATAAAAAATGCTTGGTTTAATAGGCATACCTTGGGTAAGTGTCACCGAGGTTAAACTATTTACAATTGTGATTCAGGTAAGTTGATACAAAACTGCATGTCTGTGTTTGAGTCAGGTGTAGATGAAACAATCAAAGCTGTTGTAATCTAAAGGGAACAGATATTTTTGTTAAACCTAAATATAGAACCAGTTCGAGGGGTCGGTCAACCTCAAGTCAGGGAATTGGTTTGTGGAATAATTTGGATATTGTATTTAAAAACGCTAAATCATTACTGTATTGACATTTAAGAATTTGATCAAAACCCATTTATTACAAAAATGTATATGAATTAGTTTTTCACGGTTATTTTGTAATTCGATAATTATATGAGTTTTTTTAATTTTTGTTGATTATTTTTTTGTTTGAATTGACTGTTTGATATATGGGGGCAGATATAATAAGATTTACTCTTCTTTCTGTCACCCTTCATTTTATATCTTAATATTGTATCGTCACGTTTGTGATTGTTTTTCTTTCGTTGTATTTTAAAATGAATAAATTTAAAGGGGACCACACATGCAAAATTCACTTTTTAATGTTTTTTTACTCAAATTTGGGTATTTACTTCATAAAAAAACAGTCCTAAGGCCAAAAAAATGCACCCAGTGGTTTATTTACTATAAGTAGATTTATTTATCTTAGATAAAAACGGGCCGATTGCACTTCCTGCGGTTTGTTACGTCACAAACCGCAGCCACAACCCACAGCCACAACCCATTCCAACCTTTGTCCCGCCCCCGTAACCTAGCAACCCCTGGTGATGCTCCACCCACGCGGTTCCTGAGTTCATCTCAGCCTGCACAGTAGGTGGCGGTATGCACCTAACAGTTGTTTGCGATCCGCCATAAATCAAATGGAGAAGAAGAAAGAAGAGTTCATCTCAGCTTGCGATCCGCCATGATAGAATAGAAGAAGAAGAGTTCATCTCAGCACAATGGCTCCGAAAGTTCGATGTTGCGTTGTTGGCTGCATTACACAACATGTGTCGATACACACTCTTCCAGTCTCAGAGAGCAGAGATGCATGGCTTAATTTTATTTTTAATGGCAATGTCCCGGCGACATTACCGAAGAAAGTTGTAGTTTGTGCAGCTCATTTCACAACAGACTCATTTCTCAACTACCAACAGTACCAGGCCGGATTTGCACAAAAACTTCAGCTTAAGGAAGGTGCTGTTCCATCTATTCGTCAAAGTTCTGCAGATGACGCTAGTGTAAGTACAGAACAGACCGATCTCTTTTAAATATTAGCATTCGGTGTGAAGACGTGTTCTTATGCACCTCGATAGTTTAGCTACAGCCTGTGCTAACTGTTTGTGTTCACGGCTTGAACACGATTTAGCGCAGGCTGATTGTTTATGATTAGCTTGTGTTAACTGAGATTTAATGTTCAACCTGTTCACTGCAAGAAGCAAGAAGTGCCGTTCTGCATGAACATGATTTGTTGTTTATGAAATGCTAACGCGGAGCAACAGCTAATGCTAATCCTGTGTACCGTGTGTGTGTGTGTGTCGTGGGGCTGCAACAACGAATCGATCAAATTTTACAATTAAAAGCGTTGGCAACTAATTTCATCATCGATTCGTTGTGTCGCGCGATTATGCTTCTTTCACTGCGCCGCGGAGCAGTTTTATTCACCGGTAGAACGTTTTTAAAGCTGGCTGATTGAATAAAGTTTGAAAGAAAAAAAAAAAACCTGCAGCTCGCTGTGTGTGGCTTGAACAGACCGAGGATGTGTGGAGGAAACAGAGTACAGAAATAATCGTTAGTTGCAGCCCTATAGAGTGTGTTTTCATCTTAATCTGAACGATTGTCTTTACAAAGCTGGTAGTTGTAACACTTTGAGACCTAATATTTTCTACTGATGGTCACAAGATCCTGTTTATCAAAACCATAAAAAGTCTTCTGAGTGACAAATATTCTAATTATCACTGTCCTCTTCAAATATTTTCTCCATAACATCAGCAGCTATGTAGAGCATGCATATAAATCTTATTTATGTTTTCAGTACATTGCATAATATCGAAGTGTTGTAGTTCACCTCAATGCTCACTAATAAATATATAAAAAGCAGAATGTGCTGCAGGAGACAGTGTCTCATCTGGCAGTATAGTGGGCCAAGCTCAAAACAATTAGTAATCACTTCTAGGTTGTGTTGACATGTTCTCTTGGCAGAAATATATTGTCAAAATCTTTAGTCCGGCTGTGATATAATTAGTATTTCTTTCAATTTAGATATAATTGTTACGTTATATAACATCTTTCATTAAACATAACATTTTCATTTATCTGTCTGTTATCTTACAGGCTCAAACATCTACAAGAAGAGACGCTGCTTGCCAAACAGAGAATGAGCAAATACAACAACGAACTGTGGGTACACAACTATCTCAGAGAACTCTTCAGCCCAACTACAGATCTAAAGGTGTGTAGCTTTGACTTTATTTGACTAAATATCAAATTGCATGTTACTCATAAAATTAAATTTGTATAACAATATTCAACACATATAAACATTCAGCTCAACATACTGTGCACAAGTAAAGCGTATATAAGACACACATTAGTGTTTATCATCATACCTTTTTAAATAGAACAACTATTTTAGCCCGCTTCTTAGAGGGTGAGTTTTTGGCATTTTGTATATCTCACCAGGTGTCAACGCTACAGTGAGCACCAGTGACGCTTGTGTTGGCATGTCAAAAATCCCCTTCTCTGCACATCACACTGTCGTCACATCTACTCCCATAAAGACAACTGGTATGGAAGAGCACATGGAAATGGAACTTGAGGGCACTAGCTCAATGTTCATTCCTGAAGAGCTGGACCCAACTTATGATGCTGATGAATCTATCACTGATTTATCCACATCTGCAGACATGTCGTGAGTAAATGATTATCTATTTATTGATTTTCATATAACACAGTGTTTCCCCTACCATTATCCAAGCAGGGTGCCCCACCACGCCAACAGAACAGAGCACCCCGCCTACCAAGCCGAACGTGCACCCCCACCCGGCACTGACATAGCACTAAGCTGCACAAAATACAGGCTTTCTAGCTAAAGAGCTAAAGGGGCCTCTTCCCTCATGCTGAAAGCTCCCTACCACTGCTCAAAAACTGTTGGTACAAGCTTCGCTCAGACATGTCTCCATCCCTCCCCATCAACAAAAATTATGGATGAGATGAGCACCCCGCCATGGCAAGTTAACTAGGGGAAACACTGTAACGTATATCAATTCAAATGTAAATGTCTTTTAAATTTTTATTTTCAGAAACATCACACCGACTACAATACACAATGAGAAAAAATATATTGTGTATGAGAACAACATTTTAGAGTTGTTCAAGGCGTGTCCTGTGTGCAAGCGCACGTGTACCGTTAACAAGCGACAACGCGGCACATTCATCTCCGTGGTGCAGAACTGCCCCTACTGTAAGTACAGTAGGACCTGGAACAGCCAGCCACTACTACGTAGCACTCCAGCAGGAAATCTTCAACTCTCAGCTGCAGTATATCTCTCTGGAGCATCATTTATAACAATACAAAAGGTATTTCAAATTTTCATACGTTTGAAATCTAATCAGAATTTAAATATAATCTTGTGTCAGTTTATAAAATTGAATGATTTTTTTTTGTGTGTGTGTGCCATCAGGTCTTC
Source organism: Garcialebias charrua (assembly GCA_038048925.1). Taxonomy (NCBI): domain Eukaryota; kingdom Metazoa; phylum Chordata; class Actinopteri; order Cyprinodontiformes; family Rivulidae; genus Garcialebias; species Garcialebias charrua. The sequence goes on along the minus strand of JBBPBX010073223.1, from coordinate 3,511 downwards.
AGGGCTTTGCACCTACAACTCTTTGTTTACGAAACTTTTCGTCGACACGCAAGAACTTATATAGAACCTGCTATTATCAGCAAATGGAAGGCATCCCAGAATGACATGCTGCTCCACCTCAGCAAGGAAAATGTCATCCTTGGTGGTGACATGAGAGCAGACTCTCCAGGTTAGTTATATACTAATTAAAGGTGCTATGTGTAACTTTCAGCCGCATGAGTTTTCTCCGCAGGGTGTCTGGACTCTCCCTTAGAGATAGGGTGAGAAGCTCAGTCATCCGGGAGGGACTCGGAGTAGAGCCGCTGCTTCTCCACATCGAGAGGAGCCAGTTGAGGTGGCTCGGGCATCTGGTTAGGATGCCTCCTGGACGCCTCCCTGGTGAGGTGTTCCGGGCATGTCCCACCGGGAGGAGACCCAGAGGAAGACCCAGGATACGCTGGAGGGACTATGTTTCTCGGCTGGCCTGGGAACGCCTTGGGATTCCCCCAGAGGAGCTGCTCCAAGTGGCTGGAGAGAGGGAAGTCTGGGCCTCCCTACTTAGGCTGCTACCCCCGCGACCCGACCCCGGATAAGCGGAAGAAAATGGATGGATGGATGGATGTGTAACTTACTGTAGAGCACAGAACTTGAAAATATTTTCAACAGGCAAAGCATTCTGATCCCTCCCCCTCCGAGCCATATATGGCTCTGCCCCCTTGCTCTGCTGAAATTAAAATTCAATCTCTGTTTTCATTTGCTGGTTAACGGCGGTTCACTCTGTGTTTTTATAAATGCTGATAGAGAAGCAAGGGGACTATAGTTTTTTTCAGAGATTACTTTGTCTAACACCAGTCTGTCAGTAGATGGTGACAGAGTGAAGAAATATGTTAGAAAAGTTACAGACTGCACTACAAAGTTACATAGTGCAGCTTAATATGTCATGAAGTGTTCTAACAGTTTAACTCCATTTGTATACTTTTAGGTCATTCTGCAAAGTTTGGAAGCTATACAATGATGAACATGAGAACCAACACCGTCATCGATATTCAATTAGTTCAGGTGAGTACAAATTAATGTCTCTGTAGGGAGATTTAAAATGCATGGACTAGCATGTGGTAATGCTTTTTAACATACTGGTGTTCTTTCAGAGCAATGAAGTTGGTGGCAGCACTAATATGGAGAAGGAGGGTCTGAAGAGAAGCCTTGCACTATTGGAAGAGCACAAATTGACTATTGACTGCATAGTCACTGACAGACATCCACAGATTCAGAAATTTCTCAGGGAAAGCCAAATCAATCAGTTTTACGATGTCTGGCACATGGAGAAAGGTACCATTGTTTTGATAACAATACATATACATTGTGTAAACTGTTTAATAATAAAAAAAAAAAAACTGAAAATAAAAATTGTAGATGAAGAGATCTAGATAAAATTGTATTTTCTTATATAGGAATTTCGAAGAAGCTAGACAAGATAAGTAAGAAAAAAAAATTCGAGGAACTGAAGAAGTGGTTACCAGCCATTAAAAATCACATATACTGGACTGCAGCAACATCCCAAACCGGACCAGAGAGGGTGGCGAAATGGACATCAATTCTAAACCATGTTCGGGATGTCCATGTACACGAGGACCCTGAGTTCCCCACCTGTCTTCATCCAGTTCGAAAAAGCAAAGACAAGAAAAAATGGCTCAAAGCAGGTATCTTTATCAAAAAAACTGAAAATGTAAAATTTTGAATTAAATTTTATCACAGTACTGCTATTGTTTTTTTCAGCAACTCCTACATTTTACCAGCTGGAGAAACTGGTCAGTACAAAAAGGGTCCTAAAGGATGTTGCCAAACTCAGCCCACACCACCAGACATCTGCATTGGAATCTTTTCACAGCGTGATCTTGAGATTTGCTCCTAAAAATGTGGTCTACCATTTCCTTGGAATGCTTTGCAGGTAAATATTTTTATTTTTTAATATTTTACTCTGAATATATTTTGTCACATTTTTGTTAATTTTGTTCTTATACAGACTCTACCTGGCAGCGCTTCATTTCAATGAAAATGCAGGACGAGAGCAGGCAACAACATCCTCAGGTGATCCGCGTTATCGGAGACATTTCCCCAAGTCCAAGAAGGGCGAGTGCAGAGTAAAGCCCATAAAAACAGAAGCAACGTTTGGTAAGGGTATAAAAATATTTTTATTTTAGAACTTGGACACTTTTTATGAAAAATATATATTTTTTTAAATGACACAAAGTATGTACAACATGAGTGAACTGACTGTTTTCTTTATACACAGGTTATGTTGATGACTTGCTGTTTCTGATTATGGGACCAGTCTTTGAAAACCCAGAACCATATCGTGTGGAGATGCTCAAAATACAAGTCCCTCCAGAACTGTCTGCTGAGTATGAACATCCAGAAAAGGAAGAGGTGATCAGTAAGTTCGTGTCACGTTTCAGTCGATCGGAGGCAGGCGGAAGCCAACATACTCTCCTTGGCGGTCTGGAAACTCAAGGCGAATCCGCAGGACCACACACGAGGGAATGACAACTCTGATCCTGAATCCCAAATACTGTATCCCCAACACCAGCTGACAAAGCTTCTGTATGCCATAAACCTATAACGACTGAAAGAAAAAAATTATTTTGTGTAATAAAAAGTGTATTTTGGAAAAATGTGGTGTTTTATTTGTTGCATTTTAGAATACTATTATGCTAGACAATAATTGTTCTATGCCCATAAAAATTGAGAAAGATTGAAATCTTTGTTGTGTAGAAAAAAGTAAAAAATGTTGCCCTAGAGGCACTATTGAAACTTGAAAATACTGTAATGTAATTACTTCAACGGGATTTGCCTCATTAAATACAACATCAATGTTTTTATAAGAAATGCAATGTCATAAAACTTACTTTTCTATTCCTGTTACATTTAAGCCCCCATAATCTGCTCTCCATACGTTGAAGGCATTTTGTAGAGAATAGACATTCAGGCACACAGGGTCTAAACCAGGATGAAGAGTGATGCACGGAGGTGGTTCATCCAACTGCTGCAGTCGCCGTGTAACCTGTATTGAATATCATAATTTCAGTATGTTAGAACTATTGTGTTGTTATTGTACTTAATGGTCATTAAATTATATAAATTTTGTATCAACATTACCTGGTTAATCTCCTGACAGCATACATTTTCAACTTCAGTTGGCATGGTCCCACATTTACCACAAAAACACCTAGATATAATAAAGGTGATGTAAGTATTGTAAGTTTATTTGATGAGAAAAATAAGTTTCTTTGATAAATAATTTTTTAAAGAAATATAATAAATTTGATAGAAAAAAATGGCATTTTCAATAACAAATATGACTTTTTGCTATCCAGTATAATGTTAAATGTGATATTTAAAATAACTTATGTCATAACAAATACAAAAACACATTAGATAACAAGTATACATTTATTTTTTAACATAAATGATAAATTTAAAAGGAAAATTAAATTATTTTAGAGATAATCAAAAGTAATATTACAAAAACAAT
>JBBPBX010073222.1:5285-17883 GCA_038048925.1 Garcialebias charrua | reverse complement strand
AAGGGAAATTGTTAAAACATGGAATTTTTTTTTTAATAAGATCTTGTTTCACATTTAGCTTTATGCTTTCAAAACTTAGATTGTTTGTATATACGTGTCTGAAACGATTACTGAGACTGTGTTTTAGTGAATTATAACCCATGAAAACTTAGGTGAAACAGGAAAATGTTTCAAACGGACGGATTTTGGAAACTGTTCCTAGAAATAACTAATAATAATAACGAATAAAACACTAATAACAATAATGATAACTCATAAAAAGGAGACAGCTCATTTAGAGAGAGTCAGAGAGTCTTTATTATCATTTGCACCACATGTGGTACATGTGATGAAAACGAGATTATGTACACAGGGTCCTAGCCACATCCAACAGCAAATGCAAGAGAAAAACAGTAATAGCATCTAGGATTAACTAAGAAAAAAACATCAACTAATGAGTAATACACTAAGCCCTAATGTAATAGAAAGACATCATTGTAAACAGCAGCACGGACACGAGTCTGTATGAGCAGATGGTCACAGATGAACATAGCAACAAGAAAACAGATCAGCATCAGCATGATGTGATATTTTGCAGTGTTTATTTGTATTGATTATTTATTCGTATTGATTATTTATTCATGAGTCTAACAGCCTCAGGGTAGAAGCTGTTCCTCAGTCTAGTGGTCTTACATTTATTGATTAGATCATTAGTTATAGAAAAATAACTTCTTAGAGTTTTATACTCAAAACAAACAACAAAATGCCAATCATAGCCATTTAAAGGACAACCACATTGAATGAAAATTGACACATCATAAATCAGAAACCTACAAACCACATTGCTTTTGTATATATCGTTTAATAAACAGGTATTTATTTTTCTCCTGTTTGAAATGTATGTTTAACAGATCCAAAAATGGGGACGCCCTGAAGTGGATTTAATCAAAAGGTTGTTTAGAAATGTGGTGGTTCTATATTTTAAACAAGACTGACTCGACTAGACTGGACTTATTTTGGGCTCACGAACCACATGTTGTATTGTAATCTCTTTACTCCTAAAGCGCTGTATGTTATTTATACTTTTCTATTTTTGTTGCACATATGTTTAAGCTTTTTCCACAGACTAGGTAAAGTGTTTTTAAGTAAGTATAAAACATCTCCTACTACTCAATTACAATGATAATATTAATTAAAACTAACCCCAAATCAAAATGAGTAATTACTTATTTTCACTGAAGAATGAAATCATTTGTTGTTGTTTGTTGTTGTTGTCTTTTACCCATCCATCCATCCATTTTCGTTCACTTATCTGGGGTCGGGTCGCGGGGGTAGCAACCTAAGTAGGGAGACCCAGACTTCCCTCTCCCCAGCCACTTGGAGCAGCTCCTCTGAGGGAATCCCAAGGCGTTCCCAGGCCAGCCGAGAAACATAGTCCCTCCAGCGTGTCCTGGGTCTTCCTCTGGGTCTCCTCCCGATGGGACATGCCCGGAACACCTCACCAGGGAGGCGTCCAGGAGGCATCCTAACCAGATGCCCGAGCCACCTCAACTGGCTCCTCTCGATGTGGAGAAGCAGCGGCTCTACTCCGAGTCTCTCCCGGATGACTGAGTTTCTCACCTTATCTCTAAGGGAGAGTCCAGACACCCTGCGGAGAAAACTCATTTTAACCGCTTGTATCCGAGATCTCGTTCTTTCGGTCACAACCCAAAGCTCATGACCATAGATGAGGGTGGGAACGTAGATCGATCGGTAAATTGAGAGCTTTGCCTTTCGACTCAGCTCTCTCTTCACCACGACAGACCGGTACAGCGCCCGCTTCACTGCGGATGCTGCACCTATCCGCCTATCGATCTCACGCTCCAGTTTTCCCTCATTCGTGAACAAGACCCCGAGATACTTAAACTCCTCCACTTGGGGCAGGACCTCCTCCCCGACCCGGAGAGGGCATGCTACCCTTTTCCGGCTCAAGACCATGGCCTCGGATTTGGAGGAACTGATCCTCATCCCGGCCGTATCACACTCGGCTGCAAACCGCTCCAGCGAAAGCTGTAGATCACGATCTGATGAAGCCAATAGGACCATATCATCTGCAAAAAACAGAGAAGCGATTCTAAGGCCACCAAAACGGATCCTCTCAACACCTTGGTTACGCCTAGAAATTCTGTCCATAAAAGTTATGAACAGAATCGGTGACAAAGGGCAACCTTGGCGGAGTCCAACTCTCACTGGAAACGAGCCTGACTTATGCGGACCAAGCTCTGACACCGGTCGTACAGGGACCTAGCAGCCCATATCAATGGGCCTGGTACCCCATACTCCCTGAGTACCTTCCACAGAACCCCCCGAGGGACGCGGTCGAATGCCTTTTCCAAGTCCACAAAGCACATGTAAACTGGTTGGGCAAACTCCCACGCACCCTCCAGGACCCTGCTGAGGGTGTAGAGCTGGTCCAGTGTTCCACGACCAGGACGAAAACCACACTGCTCCTCCTGAATCCGAGGTTCGACTATCCGACGGACCCTCCTCTCCAGAACCCCTGAATAGACCTTACCAGGGAGGCTTAAGAGTGTGATCCCCCTATAGTTGGAACACACCCTACGGTCCCCCTTTTTGAATAGGGGAACCACCACCCCAGTCTGCCAATCCAAGGGAACTGCCCCCGATGTCCACGCGATATTGCAGAGTCGCGTAAGCCAACACAACCCCACAACATCCAGAGCCCTAAGGAACTCAGGGCGAATCTCATCCACCCCCGGAGCCCTGCCACCGCAGAGCTTTTTAACCACCTCGGTGACCTCAGCACCAGAGATTGGAGAGCCCGACCCAAAGTCCCCAGGCTCCGCTTCCTCAGTGGAAGACGTGCCAGTAGGATTGAGGAGGTCTTCGAAGTATTCCGCCCACCGACTCACAACATCCCGAGTTGAGGTCAACAGCACGCCATCCCCACCATAAATGGTGTTGGTCGCGTACCGCTTTCCCCCCCTGAGACGCCGGATGGTGGACCAGAATCGCCTCGAAGCCGTACGGAAGTCATTCTCCATGGCCTCTCCGAACTCCTCCCACGCCCGAGTTTTTGCCTCAGCAACCACCCGAGCTGCATGCCGCTTGGACTGTCGGTACCTATCTGCTGCTTCCGGGGTCCCACCGGCCAAAAAGGCCCAATAGGTCTCCTTCTTCAGCATGACAGCATCCCTCACCACCGGTGTCCACCACCGGGTTCGAGGGTTGCCACCACGACAGGCACCAACAACCTTGTGGCCACAACTCTGATAAGCTGCCTCGACTATAGAGGCGTGGAACATGGACCACTCGGACTCAATGTCCCCCGCCTCCCTTGGAACGTGTTCAAAGCTCTCCCGGAGGTGGGAGTTAAAGCTCCGTCTTACGGGAGACTCTGCCAGACGTTCCCAGCAGACCCTCACAATACGTTTGGGTCTGCCAGGTCTGACCGGCATCCTCCCCCACCATCGGAGCCAACTCACCACCAGGTAGTGGTCAGTGGACAGCTCCGCCCCTCTCTTCACCCGAGTGTCCAGGACATGCGGCCGTAGATCAGATGAGACGACAACAAAGTCAATCATCGAACTGCGACCTAAGGTGTCCTGGTGCCAAGAGCACATGTGTACACCCTTGTGCTAGGGATGTGCCGATCAGGTTTTTTAAAACCGATACCGATACCGATCACCTATGTGTGACGATCACCGATACCGATCACAATTACCGATTGCCTATATGTGAGCCGATCACATAAACCGATCACCGATCACCGATCAAATGGCTTACCTGTAATTTATGAGTGCTGCTTCTGGCTACAAGATCTGAAAACTTTTCAGATCTTGTAGCCAGAAGCAGCACTCATGTTATTTTCAGAACCATAAAATCACCATAATTCAGACAAAAACATATTTTTACTAATTTATTTCAGAGAACAAAGTAAATAAAAGTAATTATCAACTGCATTATCAAAGAAAAATGTTTACCTTACTAACTTTCAATAAAAAAAAGGTTTTTTATTGTTTAAAAAAAACACATCTATTACTTCATATAAAAAACTAAAATACCCCATTTGCTACTTAAAGCTGCACTGTTGGCTGTTTTTACAAATGGCTTTATAAATACGTAAAGTATCATTATTATTATTTTTAAATAATTTCGTGCTTTTTTGAACAACTTCCTGCGGGAACCAGGTGGCGGTAATGCGCTTAATATGAGTTCGCCAACCGCCATTCAACTCTATAGAAGAAGAAGAAGAACCAGGAAATACCGCCTCCGCCATTTTACATTCATTAGTTCCACACTCGGCACTCGGCTTTTGGAGGACTGTTTCTCCCATAAGAGGATGCCTCATACGGATAAATTAACTGGAAACACTCCCTGAACTCTGTGAATGTCTCAGGACTGGAGCAGCAGCCGCGATCGCTCCGCCGAGCGCTCCTACAGCACCGCGCGAGACCAGCAGCTCATGGTATGAGCTAAGGCTAACATGCTAAACCGGACCCCAGCACCGGAGCTGCCGCAGACAGCCGGCTTTGTGCGATCAGAGGTTCCTGGAGCTCGCCTCGATGTCGGACTGGAAGCAGAAGATATCGGGGGACACCCAGCTAACTTGGAATAACAAAGCCGACAGCCTTTTTGAAGCCGCAGCTAAACTGGACTGCCCGTAACTGCGCAGCGGAGCGGACTCGGTGGGGCTACTCGGTGGGGCTACATGCTAACAGTTGTTGCTTATGGCGGCGCTGGCAGACGGCTTTTGGTAAGTTATTAAAACGTATTAAAACATTTTAATGACGAATTAGGTTTGTTGTGTTGAAGGACTTCGTTGAAATTCCTCCACGAGGTACTTTTTCGTCGCACGTTTTGCAGTTAGCAAACCGTATCACAGGCTCTGTGATCGGTAATTGAAGGCAAAAGCCGATCACATCCGCTTTAATGATTATCGGTGCCGATTGATCGGTTACGATCAATCGGCACATCCCTACCTTGTGCCTGAACACGGTGTTTGTTATGGACAATCCATGACGAGCACAGAATTCCAATAACAGAACACCACTCAGGTTCAGATCAGGGGGGCCGTTCCTCCCAACCACACCCCTTCAGGTCTCACTGTCATTGCCCACGTGAGCGTTGAAGTCCCCCAGTAGAACAAGGGAGTCCCCAGGAGGCGCACTCTCCAATACCATTAAATACAAATGTTTTAGATAGTAAGAATGGAATTTTATTTTAAGTTTAAAGAAACAATTTTTATTATAACATTACAGAAATTAGTTTAAGTTTACAGATTTAACTCACTAAGAGTTACCCACAGTTAGGCCTCCACCTGACCCACAAATGGATCATGGGGTCAAAAGGCCCTACAGTTTTATTTAACAATTTGCAAGTTTTTGGTGTCCAGGGGCCTCATGTATAAACCGTGCGTGCGCACAAAAACATTGCGCACGTCACTTTCCACGCAAAACCCCGTATGTAACAAAAATGAAATGAACGTGAATATCTGCGCATCCAAGTACATTTCCACGCCAGCTCCCCTGTTGGCGTACGCACGTTTCTGTGGTTATTGTTCCTTTGGCGACACTTACAGGTGATTCAGAGAAACTGAAGCCCCACAGTCTGTGGTTGACTTTAAGAGCAGCTTGAAGACCTTTCTTTTCAACCGAGCATACTATACTCCTCATGATTCTACTTTTGATCTTAGCTGATACTGTTGTTGATTTTAATTGTTTATTAAATGTTTTATTGACATTTAATTCTGTTGCACCTTGTAGCACTTTGAGATTTTCATTAATGAAAAGTGCGTTATAAATTGAATTCATTATTATTATTATTATTATTATTATTATTATTATTATTAACTGTTCATGATGTGAAAATGATTAATATTCCCATCAAACACACGATTAACAAGTATTACATCCACATGACGCAGTTAAATAAAGCACGCGCAAAGTTGTGCCAAAAATAAATTTAACAGGAACGGATTCATTCAGCCTTACTGGAGGATATAATAAATACGTAGTGTAACACGCAGAGCATTCATTTATAAACAGATATAATTTTCTGATCTATGATATGGCTTATCAGCCGTTTTCAGAAATAATCATTTTTCAGTTTGGCACTGCTGCGCTCTGGAGCAACACAGGTGCATCACGCGTGCACATGAGAAGCAGCAGCGATCAAACTGTTCCACAGGAGCTTTGTTGAGGGAGCTGGCAGGTCGATCGGGACTGTGCCATTCCAGTCCACACAAAGCCGGATCATGTCCAATAGAATGGTCTCATCTATATGATTCCAAAGGCTGAGTGGTCGCGCTTTGGAGCGCGCGCGCACCCTCACACGGCAGCTGGAGGTGATTCATAATCTGCGTTTATTGTAGATTTCTCCAAAATGACACGTGAAAGTACACCATATATAACTTGTTGGAGAGTAACAGCTTCACAGACAAACAGATTGCGCACAAGGCTGTGGCGCGCGCTGCGCGCAGCGTTTGGAGACTCCATCATCACGTCATGTCATGAAAACTCTCCACTGAGACGCACAGACCCGTTTCTTCATGTCATCTATTAAATAAACAAAGATCTATGTTCAACCAAACATCCAAGTTCCTCTGTGTTTACAGTAATTATGGTAATAAACTCGTGCGCAAAGTTAATATTTTCACTCAGAATGAATGGATGAGCTGGCGCACCAAAGCAGGGTGCGCGCACACACAAATACCGACACACAATCACTCGTTCTTTGCGTGATGAACACATTTTATTACTATTCTTACTTAGGATTTTTTCCTCACTCATATTATATTAAATTCATTATTTTCCTGAATCTAGAAATGATTTCTGATCGCGCAGGGATCAAACAAACATGTCCTTCACACATGCAGGAAGTAATTTGCATCTGTTTAACATATGTAAATGAAGGCGTGTCAGGGGAGGTGTCTCACGTGCGCTCAGTTCCACGTTGGTTGTGATGTACAAAAGGAATGTGCGTGGATTCCGGTGTACGCACAGTTTGATACATCTGGATTTTTTTGTGCGTACACACTTTTCTGGATTTGACCGTACGTCACTTTTCAGTAGGAAATCCACGCAAGTCTTTGTACATGAGGCCCCAGTTCTACACCCCAACAAACTACAGACTCCAGTACTCCTTCAGGAGTAGATGCAAGTGAATCCCATCTCAAACTGGGTCCTGCAAGAGGTGACTAAAAAGAGGGTGAACAGGACCCCACCGGGTGGTGGGGGGAGCATCGCACGTCGTCTTCTCAAGAGACAGAGCAGCACCTGTTGCGGCTGTAGCCGGTGCACCCCTGCAAAAAGAGTTTGGAACAATCGCTGAGCAAGTTTGGAGATCTTTCTGGTCAGAGCAAAGCTCCCAGCCTGACTACCCTATTGCCACCTACAATTCAAGTTTGCAACCTGCTACTATGCCCACAAATCAACAAGTGTGCCTGTATGGACTAAGCACTCAGGAACAGGCAGCTGGACAAGATGAGACTACATGACACCACTGTCTGAGAAAGTAAAGGACACTGTCGAGGAGAGTCAGTTTATTATGGATTCAAAACCAACAAAAAACTAATCAGTACAGGAAAACTTATGAAATGTAATGCAAAAATACATTAATGACAGTTGTCGAGGCAGAAACATGTCTGGACTTGTCTGGACTGGCCCGGACTTGCCTATTATGTAACTTCAGTTATCTCATCTGTTATGAATGTGAGCACAGAAAAAGTGGCAAGAAAGAAGGCCCACTTAGACACACACACACACACACAACACACACACACACACACACACACACACACACACACACATACAGATGCACACTCACACAAAAACATGCAGAGAAGTGCAGAATGAGGACTGCAAAGGAGCAGAAAAGAGTGGTTGTTTAAAACCTTAGAAAAGCCTGTAACATCTGATTGTTGGAAACTGTAGTTATGAAGTTAAGATGAATAAGAGAAGTTAACTGTGTCTTAAGTTTAACCGTTAAGAGTTGTGAAAGTCATGAAGAAAGTCACTTCCCAAAAGCAAGCAGCCACACTCTCAAATTCACACACGAACATTCTTGAACTAAACAGAGAGCAGAAGGGAAAAACCTGATGTAAAAGACTTGTTCTAACTTTAATTAATATGTTTTTATCTGAACTTGGTTTAACCTTGATTGGTTTTAATAGTAACTTGTTCTAATCAATACGATCATGAGACATATGATTTTTACCAATAATCATGGTAGATGTGTTTTAGCTAATATAATCAAGTGAAATATGGTTTTAACCAATATAATCAATTAATGTGATTTTATTATGATAGAGTTAATCATTTTATAATAGCAATTGTAATGATGTGTTACTATGTTTCAAAGATGGTTTTGTGACAAAAGTGGTCTCTTGCAAAACACACATGCTGAAAAGTATAACTTACAATCACTTTAATAATAATAATAATAATAATAAATTCAATTTATACCGCACTTTTCATTAATAAAAATCTCAAAGTGCTACAACAATAAAAACAAGTGATAAAATCAAATAAAATCAATAATGGTATTAACTAAGATTAAAAACAGAATCATGTGGAGGCAGAATAGGCCTGCTTAAAAAATAAATAAATAAATAAATAAATAAATAAAACAAGTGATAAAATCAAGTAAAATCAATAATACTATCAACCAAGATCAAAGATAAAATCATGCGGGGGCAGAATAGGCTTGCTTAAAAAGAAAAGTCTTTAAACCGCTTTTAAAGTCAACCAGTGACTGTGGAGCTCTCAGGCAGTCAGGAAGGGAGTTCCATAGGCGGGGGGCAGCCACACAGAATGCCCTGTCTCCCATGGTCCTTAATTTGGTTCGTGGAATGTGAAGTAGATTACTGTTCTGTGATCGTAGAGACCGGGTGGATGAATATGGTGCAAGAATGTCCTTTAGATAGTCAGGTGAAGTTCCATGTAAGCATTGATGTGTAATGAGAGCAGTTTTGTATTGAATTCTGTAGGTGACAGGAAGCCAATGGAGGTTATGGAGAATGGGTGTAATATGTTCAAATTTACGAGCTCTCAATAAAATCCTTGCTGCACTGTTTTGAATATATTGAAGTTTCTGAAGGTTTTTGCCAGGGATTCCAATAAACAGGGAGTTGCAGTAGTCGAGCCTGGAGGAGACAAAGGCATGGACGAGTTTCTCAGCATCGGAAAAAGTCAGAGATGGGCGAAGTCTGGAGATGTTTCGAAGATGGAAGAAGCAAGTTTTAAACAGATGCTTAATGTGAGTTTCAAATGTAAGATGAGAGTCCATTTTTATTCCAAGATTTGTAACAGAGGTGGAGAGGGGGATGTCTTGACCAGAGAAGGAGATTGTTGTTAAAGTTGATGTTTGTATCTGGTGAGGGGTGCCAATCATTATGGCCTCAGTCTTGGAGCAGTTTAATTGAAGAAAGTTCTGATTCATCCATGCCCTTATTTCCTCCAGGCAGGCAGAGAGGGCAGTGAGTGAAGATGGAGATGGGGATGATGAGGATGATCCAGTCCTGATGTAAAGCTGTGTGTCGTCGGCATAGCAGTGAAAAGAAATGTTGAACTGATTAATAATTTGACCTAAAGGCAGCATGTAAAGGGAAAACAGCAGGGGCCCCAGAACTGACCCTTGAGGGACACCACAGGAGACACCGACTGTCTGGGAAGTGGCATTGCCAAGACTAACGCATTCCAGCCTATCGGAGAGGAAAGATTTGAACCAGTCCAGGACAGTGTCACAGAGACCGACCTCCACATGAAGACGGTGGAGGAGAATATTATGGTCCACAGTGTCGAAGGCTGCAGTGAGGTCAAGGAGGACAAGGACGGAGGGAGAGCCAGTGTCAGCAGCCATGAGGATATCATTTGTAACTCTCAGTAATGCAGTCTCAGTACTGTGAGCTGCTCTGAATCCAGACTGAAACTTCTCGTACAGAGAGTGTTGCTGTAGGTGGTCCTGCAGCTGAGCAGCAACTGCTTTTTCCAGCACTTTGGACAGAAACGGGAGGTGGGAAATTGGGCGGTAATTAGAAAAAATGTCGGGATCCAAATTAGATTTTTTCAGAAGAGGCCTAATGATGGCAGTTTTTAGAGGCAGTGGAACATGACCAGATTGTAGAGACTGATTTATTATTTGAGTGATTAATGGGCTTATTGCAGAGTGATTGGATTTTATGAGAGATGAGGGGAAGGGATCCAGGGCGCAGGATGAAGGCTTCATTTTCTTTATGATGGACTCCACCTCACTCTGAACAACCTCATCAAAGCTGCTCAGGGACCCAGGATGCAGACGGGTAGATGGTAAACGAAGATCAGGGAGGTTGTGAAGCTGAGATCTGATGGTGTCAATTTTGTTTTTAAATGATGAAAGGAACAGGTCGCATTTTTGAACACATTCCTCAGAAGTTTGTTTAATGGGATTAAGTAGATGAGTTACTGTGGAGAAGAGCTGTTTAGAGTTACCAGGGCAGGTGTTGATGATGTTGGAGTAATACTTGGAGCGTGCTTCTTTAAGAGAATAGGCGTATGCTTTCTGATGTTCTTTGTATGCCTGCTTATGTACCGAGAGACCAGATGACCTTTACTGGAAAAGGTGGTGTAATTAACTGACCAGAATTGTGTCACCATTTTGTCCTCATGACTCATCCGCCTAGAGCAAAAGAGCAAATTCATTTCCTAATAAGGGAACATGTAGCTTCAAGCAGAAATAGAACAGAGCAACAAGTTTGCCTGGAGATTGACAGGGCAAGCAGACCTAGCCAATCACAGAGTAGCTATCCCCCTCCTCCTAGGGAGAAGGCGGGACTAAAGATTTATATTTAACCACCCTGTTCCTTCTAGAACCGGGCTGTCAGGAGTAAGCTGTCCAGAGTTGTCATGAAGCTGTCGAGGAGCTGTATAACAGTTATCGAGTAGCTGGAGCTGACCTGCTCCACTGAAGACCCAGGCGCGGTTCAGGTCGACTTTGTGCTGACAGGGGAAGCAAGCGTCCTGGGGAGAGACTTCTTTTCTTCCTTTTTCAAGCTTTGAGGAAGGACTGGATAGTTTTTACCCAGACAGCCAGGACGACGCAAAACTTGTTTCTTCAGATCAGACCAGCAGGGAGTCAAAGGTGAGCTTCAGTCCCCAGGGACTGGAAAAACTGCTTCAGGTTTTCCCTCTCGGTCCCCAGGGACTTTGAGGAGGAAAGGGATGCCTGCAAGACACCTTCCTGGACCCGATTTTCAGCTAGATTTAAATCAAATTAAATTAAATGCGGATAGAGCTGAAGCAAATAGACAGTTTAATTATCTTAGAGACTTATTTGCTCGAGGTTGCTGAAAATACTAAGGGCTTTGGGGAGATACATCCACTGGGTAAGATTTTGAGTAAAACTCTAAACCCTGATCCCTAAGGTCAGGAGAGATGTGTGATTACAAAAGACTGCTCTAACTCTGATTCTTAAAATCAGATGAGATGGAAATGTGAGAGTGTACTCTAAACTCTAGCTCATAAAGCTGGATGAGGAATTTTCTTATGATCAAGCGCTCTAATTCTGGTCCATAAGACTGGATGGGTATTGGAAGTGTTAACTGAGTGACATCAATGAGACGACCCTCCGAGTCTCTCCAGCCTGGACTCCAGAAAAGAACCTTCACAAGGACTCCATGCAGATCGAGCAACTTAACATCGAGTCTGAAGATTGTTTGGTGAATAAATACTTTTTCTTTACTTATAATCATAATAATTAATTGTACTGTTATGCTGTTAACGCTGATCCTTCCCTGCAAAATAATTAATTAAAATAAACAAAACATAAAATTCTTGACTTTTATTCATCAACTACTTGTCCATGGAAATGTAAGTTTGGTTCACAAAGATAACATCAAATATTAGGAGGTTTTTAAGGGTTAAGCATTAGCGCAAAGGTTATATAAAAACAATACCCCAGGGTCCGATCTCCTGGATCCTAAAATTAACTGGATCAGTAACAATAGCGAGCTTAAACACGGGAGAAGCCTCCGTTAACACGAGTTGCCTTGTACTAAACCCTCCGGTCCCCGGCTGCTGAGGTGGAGGGAGGAGCAAGGTGAAAAAGGGGTGTGGCTTGTGGAAGCTAGGAGGTGAATAGTCCAGATGAATTCTCCCATCAACAGCCTTCAGTCGGAAGCTGTCCCACGTAGTTAAAGGTAATACCCAAACTCCGGGACCGGTTCAATAGACCCTGTTAGCAGGTAGGCTGCAGTGAGGGCGTGTCACGCACCTTGTGATTACCTCGCTGATTATCAGAAAAGCAAACAACACCCATCAAACTGCCTGAACTGATCCGCCTGATTCATCCATCCTTCATCCACCATCCATCCATCTGGGACTCTATGTCTTCAACAATGGAACCATCCAGGCCTGCATTATTAAAACCCCAATGCTTTGAGCCAGAAGATGTCACTGATTTCACACATCTCTTGAACAAAGGACTTTCAACATCAACAAGCCAGCTTTGCAATGCCAGGTTAAAAGAACTTATTCCACAAACAAGAAAATATCTTCCCCAAGAACAAAAATAACTTATTCCACAAACAAAAAACTCTTTCCCCAGGAAACCCTTTCCCCAAAGAAACTGAACTTATTCCCTT
>JBBPBX010073221.1:7392-17884 GCA_038048925.1 Garcialebias charrua | reverse complement strand
CTCCCACCGCTGAGTGAAAGTTTGTAGTTTTTGAGACAAGTGTTTTCCTGGACTTGAACTGAATAGTAAGTTAAATACCGGTAAGTAAACTGAGTTATACAGTACTGTAAAAAATTGAATTGAAAAAGACTTCTGGACAGAAGTCGAAACGTTTTCTGCAACAAATAAAGTCCAGTTGATCCTGTATTGAACGCCTTTTTTGATATACAGTACTGTGTACGTGTCTTGCTTGACCGAGGCAGCACAGAGTGAGTGAAGGGAGCATTTTATGCACCAATAGGCCCAATGGGTACCACTTTACAATAAGGCTCCTCTTATAGATGGTTATAAATAGTTTGTTGATGCATTATTAATTAATTTATAAATCATTAATAACTGCTTATTATGTATTAATTAAGGGTGAGAAAGAGACAAAACTGACCAGTTTCTTGCTAAATAGTGAGCCAAATCTGCCACCTATATATTTTATCTAGAGTTGTTATACAGTATTAAACATTTCAGACAAAGTTACCACATTATAAGCACAATAAGCATTTGTAAACATATTTTTAGCATATAATATTGTACTTTATCACTGCATTTTAAGTATCTACAACTAATAATACATCCTAAACAAAATTAGGTTTACAAATGCTTATTGTGCTTACAAGGTAGAAACTTAGTCAGATTTTTTAAATAACATAACTCTAAATGAAATATATAGGACAGGTGAACAGGTTTCACTCACTTTTTTGGCAAGAAACTGGTCAGTTTGGTCTCTCCGTCACACTTAATTAATACATAATAAACAACGATTTATAAAGTGTTTATAAAGGAATTAATAAAGTATCTATAAACAATTTAATAGCATCTATAAGGGAAGTCTTATTGTAAAGTGGTACCGGTCAGCCAGGAGGTGGCCAATGGTGTCCTTGGCCACCAGAGATCTTCCAAGGGAGTGGTCTTAGCTGAATGTCCTCTTTGACTGATACTTCAAGCACTAACAAATCATGCAAGAACTTTGTTTCCATGACATGCAAGGCAGCAGGCAACACACATTCTTTAAAGGAAAACTAGTTCCTTGTTGCCTGTTGCAGAACGAAAAGTAAAATAGGAAATACCATCTGTCCATCCATGTTGTGAGCTCGACAACTTGATGTACAGCCTTTCATTTTGGTGTGCGATTGCATCTAGGCATAAGAAGGTTTCCTTTTGAAAAATGAGTTGCCATGTAAAAATCTTGGCTGGATGCTGCCATATACTGTGTGTTTAAATCTGTAAACCTTGTGAGCTGGATAACTTGAAAAATAAGCAATGTGTGGACTTCCATTTAAATCATGTGTGGCTGCATCTTGGCATAAGAAAGTCACAATCAAAAATTGGGTTGCCGTTTGAAAATCCGATAGCCACCATCATACAGTATATGTATACACCAGTGACCCCATTCATATGAGGAAACTATGCTTTCTAGTTTTAATTTCGTTTAAAAGTATAGTTTCCTCAAATGATCAGAGTAGATTAACTACCCCCCTGGCTCCACCATTGCACCTTCTAGTTGATATAATTGCTCCCTTCACTTGCCAAGATCCATCACTTTGCACTGCCTGGAACAAAACTACCTCTGTACTTTCACACAGTGTAACTCCTACCCACTTGACTATCTTGTACTTGTAAACATTAAGGTTTACATGCATTTCCTGTTCAATTCCAGTCCAGAAGAACTTGACAAACTCATGAGGAAAACTACAAACATTCACTGAACCAAGTCCGTCAGTGAAGGGGACATCGACAAACAGCTTGTTATTTACTATAAGTTACCAATGGCCTTTTATAAAATAAATAATGTCATTTGTTATAGGAGTGGAATCGCACTGATTAAGAATGCTACATTTTTGCAAAGCCCCACGTGGATTTAGTTTGAACTTTACACTTTGTAAGGTGCACACTAACAATCCCTGTCTTTTATTTTCTACCTTTTAGAACCATTATAAACCATTATTTCTTCAGTCTCTCTGTCCATATTGTGAACAACAAGGTAAATGTTTTATTCCCTCTGAACATTTTTAACTTGTAGAAATGTATAAAATGACTGCAGTGACGTCATGTTTTGAACATTCTGTCTGATATTTAGATGCATAGCTGCGCTGACAGAGGGATGTGTGATGGAGGTACAAATCATTTGTTGGATCATTTGAATAAAGAAGAAGTGAGTACATTTACATGTACAGTATATATGCTTACAATCAACTTGTTTATTGTTTTGTGATATTTCTACTGACATACTATTGTCAATAGCAGTTTGAACGGAGTGCTTCCTCATTTTGACGTTTTCTTCGTTAAGGTTACAAAAAATGGTTTTTGATCTAGAGACCTTCCACTGTGGGCTCATTGCACTTCCTGCTGGCACGTGCTCAATGTTTTCTCCCTGGAAGCACTATGATGGCAGCCAATTCTGGACTTCAGCCCCAAGGACAAGTCTGTCATTTAGGTGTGTGTGTGCTTGAAGGTTCATTAGACACCCATCCTTCACCAGAAACCCCACCTCCACTCCTACACCTTGGCTGCCTGCAGAAACAACGTCCCAAGACCTCACCTGCATTGCGGATGGCCTGACAACACACAAACATCTCCAGTCCAAACTCGGTTTTTATACAGGAAATAACTACTAAAGCATGGCTAAACCTTTTCTGTCTGCAGGGAGGCGGAGGCCTCTACAAGTCATCACACTGTTCCATCAAAGGGCTTCCTGAGCTCACAGAGGATGATTCTGCTTCTGCAAACACATTCTCCTCATAGAGTGCAACACGTACAGGGGTGAAGCTTATTAAATCTAAAATATCATACCACTTATACAAGTACATAACCTATAAAGTGTGTAACTATGTATGTGAATGTTCCTATAAAGTGCCCTGAGACAACTTTGTTGTGATATGACGCAATATAAATAAACTTAATTGAACTGAATTAACCTATAAAGCATGTAACCTATAAAGTATATAACCTATAAAGTAAAGTATGTAACCTATAAAGTATATAACCTATAAAGTACAGTATGTAACCTATAAAGTGTGTAACTTACAAACCGGATTCCAAAAAATGTTGGGACACTAAAGAAATTGTGAATAAAAACTGAATGCAATGATGTGGAGATGTTAACGTCAATATTTTATTCGTAATAGAACATAGATGACAAATCAAAAGTTTAATCTGAGTAAATGTAACATTTTAAAGGAAAAATATGTTGATTCAAAATTCACAGTGTCAACAAATCCCAAAAAAGTTGGGACAAGTAGCAATAAGTGTCAGGTTCTGCTGGCACGGAAGGAGTGTTGAACCCAAATGCAGGAGGAGGATGACTTGGAGGCGCGGGAAATTTTTTAAGTGTTTATTTACAATAAAAACAAAACAAAACAAAGGCTGGCAGGGCAGCAAGAACTATTAAACTAAACTAAACTGGATTAAACTAAACTGAACTAAACTGAAGAGGTACTTGCTAAACACTCAGGGAAACACAGAGGAAGAGCAGAACACAACACCTTGGAAGGACAAACCTGAGACAATGACAAGACTGAGAGGAGCTGAATATATACACAGACACACTGATTACACATGACATCCACCTGTGATGATTACAACTAGACACAGGTGAGACAGGGGCAGAAACACAGAGCTGAACTAAACACAAGCAGACAGAACACAGAAACACCAGACAACTAGAAAACAGACTATGACAATAAGTGGCTGGAAAAAGGAAATTGAACATATAACGAACAGCTGGAAGACCAATTAACACTAATTAGGTCATTGACAACATGATTGGGTATAAAAAGAGCTTCTCAGAGTGTCAGTGTCTCTCAGAAGCAAGATGGTAAGAGGATCACCAATTCCACCATTGTTGCGCAGAAAGATAGTGCAGCAATACCAGAATGGTGTTACCCAGCGTAAAATAGCAAAGACTTTTAAGTTATCATCATCAACCGTGCATAACATCATCAAAAGATTCAGAGAATCTGGAACAATCGCTGTGCGTAAGGGTCAAGGCCGTAAAACTCTACTGGATGCTCGTGATCTCCGGGCCCTTAAACGTCCACTGCACCTCAAACAGGAATGCCACTGTCAAGGAAATAACAGAATGGGCTCAGGAATTAGGGATGTCCCGATCAGGTTTTTCTGACCCCAAGTCCGAGTCCTTTAATTTGAGTATTGGCTGATATCGAGTCCCGATCCGATACTTCTAAAATACATTTTTAAAATGGAGGAAAAAAAAGAAACAAATCCAGATGTCCCTTCATTTTTATTTTATTTACCTTAACATTTAAGAGTACTTCTGTGAGGTAGATTGAACAATCAAGTAATAAGATTTTTAAAAAATTCTTCACATTGAAGTTTAGTGCAACAGTATGAAATAAAAATGTCTAATTTAAAATAAGCAGCTCAACTTAAAATACTCAGCAGGCATGTAAACAAATAAACTTAAAGTGTCAGTTTTATAAAATAAGGCTGTGAGGTAGCTTGAACAATCAAGTAATAAGAAATAAATTCTTCACAATGAAGTTTAGTGCAACAGTATGAAATAAAAATGTCTAATTTAAAATAAGCAGCTCAACTTAAAATACTGAGCAGGCATGTAAACAAATAAGAAACTTAAAGTGTCAGTTTTATAAAATAAGGCTAGTAACATGCTTTTCTGAACAGCACTCTCCTCCTGTGGCTTCACAGAAGGAAGTGTATGTTTTTCTTTATGAAAATCAGCATCTCTACCTTTTCAGGTTTGAGTCTGTTCCTGTGCTCATCAAGGATATTAGCAACAGCACTGAACAGTGTCTCACTGTCCACAGAGCTACAAGGAGCACATAGGTACTGGGTTGCAACAGCAACCATGGAGGGGAACTGATTAGCATGTTCTTTCCAGTACTGAAGTGGGTTGCTGGGCATTTTTTCTTTCCTCTTTAAAGTCTCTTGCAGCGTGAGCTGGCTCGTCTTCGGCTGAGTTGTCTGGTTAAACTCTGTGTATTGTGTCGGGTGTTTGTTTTTGAGGTTCTTTATCAGGTTTGTTGTGTTAAATGCAGCCTTTTCCTTACCTCCTCTTGAAATACGAACTTTACATATCTCACAGTTTGCAAATGCAATATCTTTGTCATCCACTTTAAAATATCTCCGACAGACATGCCTGCCTCCACTTTAAGCTAATGCCGTGTTCTGCTTCTTTTTTACGGCAGTCACTGCTTTATGGCAGGTACTGCTGCAAAAATATTGAGCATGTGTTGTTCCGAGACAATTTGACTCTGTAACACAACATACTAACAGTTAATATAATATTCCCGTTTGTGTTTAGAATAAATATACACATATATATCCGATCCCTGATCGGTGTGTAACGCCCGATTCAAATCGAGTCTGAAACCACATGATCGGGACCGATTTCCGATCATGTGATCGGCTCGGGACATCCCTATCAGGAATACTTCCAGAAAGCATTGTCAGTGAACACAATCCACCGTTGCCAGCTGAAACTCTACAGTGCAAAGAGGAAGCCATTTCTAAGCAAGCTCCACAAGCTCAGACGTTTGCACTGGGCCAGGGGTCATTTAAAATGGAGTGTGGCAAAATGGAAGACTGTTCTGTGGTCAGATGAGTCACGATTTGAAGTTCTTTATGGAACACTGGGACGCCATGTCATCCGGACCAGAGAGGACAAGGATAGCCCAAGTTGTTATCAACGCTCCGTTCAGAAGCCTGCATCACTGATGGTATGGGGTTGCATGAGCGCTTGTGGCATGGGCAGCTTGCATGTCTGGAAAGGCACCATTAATGCAGAGAACTATGTTCAGGTTCTAGAACAAGGGTCTGCAACCTGCGGCTCTGGAGCCACATGCGGTCTCTTCGGTCCCTCTGCAGCGGCTCTTTTAAGCTTTGACCAAAACTAACATAAAACTGAATTTTATAGGATGTTGTACCAACAAAAAAATCACTAGTTTAACAGTTTTCCTGTCAACTCCTTTGCAAATATGTGGATACTAGTACTAATACACAAAGTAAATTATACTCACTTTAACTTTATGCTTTATTCTTCAAAGTAGGATACGCAATTACCATATTTTTTGGACTATAAGGTGCACCAGATTATAAGGCTCAATATCAATGAAGGGGTCTGTTTTCATACATAAGGCGCACCGGATTATAAGGCGCATTATCAAAACAAAACAGTCAGATAAGTCAAACTTTATCCAACTCATTCATAATAACCACATACAATCGGTTTGAGGTCAGTAAGCACAACCAGAATTAATACAGAAGACTCACTGGATTATAAGGCTCACTGTCAATTTTTGAGAAAATTAAAGGATTTTAAATGCGCCTTATAGTCCAAAAAATAAGGTACTCCACAATTTTATAAAAAGCACATTTGTCTGCACAGTTCACTGTTTTAGTATTTTTTTATTTTTTATTGGCAAAATACAAGACAATACAAGACGTTGGACAGATGAATGGAAGATGGATGGAATCCAATATTTTCTTTTGTCTCAAAATGTAAAAATATCAATAAATGTTAACAATCATTAGATGTTTTTAGTTTTATAATTTCACACCTACTGGCCAGAAAAGCCCCTCTAGCAAACTTAAAATGGCCCACGGGCCACCAGTTGATAATGACAGTTGTAGCAGGTATTGCGGCTCTTGACACGTTTAATTTAGTGAACGAAAGGGCAGAAATGGCTCTTTTGATCGTAAAGGTTGCAGACCCCTGTTCTAGAACAACATATGCTCCCATCTAGACGTCATCTCTTTCAGGGAAGACCCTGCATTTTTCAACAAGATAATGCCAGACCACATTCTGCAGCAATCACAACATCATGGCTACGTAGGAGAAGGATCCGGTACTGAAATGTCCAGCCTGCAGTCCAGATCTTTCACCTATAGAGAACATTTGGTGCATCATAAAGAGGAAGGTGCAACAAAGAAGGCCCAAGATGATTGAACAGTTAGAGGCCTGTATTAGACATGAATGGGAGAGCATTCCTATTTCTAAACTTGAGAAACTGGTCTCCTCTGTCCCCAGACGTCTGTTGAGTGTTGTAAGAAGAAGGGGGGATGCCACACAGTGGTAAAAATGGACTTGTCCCAACTTTTTTGGAATCCGATTTGTAGTTATTCCTGCAAAAGTGTTCTTGCCAGTGTCTGTGTGCCTTATCTGTCAGCAAAATATCTCATGAACTACCGAACACATTTAATTAAACTTTCAGAAAGTATTCCCAGTTCAAGTAGATCACCACAGCTGAATGACCTTAAAAAACACCGAAATAGCTGTAACTTGCCTAATTAAATTAAATTTTACAGATACCGGTACTAATGAAAAGTTTGTTGTGCTGGTAGCCGAGAGTGATTCTCAACACATATTCCGAGTACTCATTGTATGATACCTTTACTTATAACTTTGGCATTACTGCTGGAGTCAGCCTGGTTTGTCTAGAAGCAAAGTCTCAAAACTACTTTAAAGACTTTACTGAAGATTTCACTGTCGTAACTGGACCGACCAGTGACTTCCACCGCTAACTGATATTAGCCAACACACAAATGACTGTAACTCAGTCAGTTGAACAGATACTACAGTAAGATTTGATTGTTAGTACCGGTAGCTGAAAGTCATAACACATACTCTGAGTGTGACATCTCTCAGGATTACAATATATTGCACATACACACAAACAAATCACACATTAATACCGGTATATAAAGAATATGTCTGTTGTCCATTAAAATCTTACATCTGAATTTGGTGACAAACGATATATGATGGATGAAGTAAATAAATTTAAAACTTTTAAGCATGAGCGTATCAGTCCAAGACTGTTGAAATAAACTAAATGTTGCTCTGAACGCAGAAAAAAAATGATACTTCAAACCAGGATCACACAACAAAGACATGAGGATTAAATATCAGCCAAAATCACCCAAACCTACATAAACAGATCTACAATACAGAGAACATTTAATACCTCCTTGTCCCAAGGTGCAGATAAATCAAACTGACAAAGAGCTTCGGTGTCAAAACACTTATTTCCTTTTATCTCTCACCACACAGCAAACAACCTCCACACAACCAGGTACGCCACAGCCACCAGTCACCATCTGCGTGACGTGCCAAGAGGAAACGTCAGGAACGGACCAATTAACCGGGCGATGACAGGAGCTAAAAGGCTGGATTAAAGGACTTGTTCTGTAAAGGTCAGGATGCACGCTGCTAATCTGAATCAAGAGGCGAAGACAGGCTGACAGGAAGGGAGAAAAACAAACTGCACGTCTCTGATGAAGGATGGTGCTGCGTGACAGTGCTGTGTCAGAGAGCAGCGTAGACCTGTGTGTAGATACAACGGTGAGGGTCAGAGGGCCCATTTCCAACAAAACGGCCCCCAACATTAAAGGGTTTGTTACTGTTTACAGACTGAAATGATCATGTCTGTTGTCATCATTCTTTGTTGAAACCAGGTCTCTCTTGTAAATGAGTCCTCGAGGCTCAATGGGATTAACCTGACTAAATAAAGGTTGAATGAATAACATGTAGTGGCAGGGCTTCTGACTTGGGACCCAAAGGACCCAGGTTCGAACCCCGGCCAGTGGCCACTACACACCTTGGGGTGTCTATGAGTGCACACCTATTTCCCCAGCTCCCCGGGCGCTTTCTATGGCTGCTCACTGCACCACCTGATGGTGGTTGGGTTAAATGCAGAGACGAATTTCGTCTTGTATGGGAAACATACACAGATGACAAAAACGGACATTTATTTATTTATTTAAACAGCCTAGCATTAGTTGAAGGAATGCATATCATCCGCCACCTCTCTTGACACAATTCTGGTCTAAGATCATCCTACAATGAGAAACAACTGTGTAGTAGCTATAAAAAACTTTGGCTGTGCACAGTCTCATGCAGTATTGTGTGACGTCCCACTCACAGGACGTATGTGCTGTGAATGACTCTCAGTGACTACCACCTTAGTCTGCAGCTCAATATCTGTACAACGGACTGCGATATACAGGTAGTCCCCGACTTACGAGCGAGTTCCGTCCCTAGGGGGCGCTCGTATGTCAAAAATTCGTAAGTAGGATCACATAGTAAAAAATAATAATAATAATAATTTTATGCTGGTGAAGATTCTCAGTCATAAAGGGAGCTCCCTTTATGTGAAAGGGAGACAATTCAACTTATTCCTTCATCTTTAAAAACTGTGTTAGGATAGGCTAAGTGCTTGGTGACTGTACAGTACTGTACATGTATTCATTTATTTATTTTTTTAAGTAAAAAAAATAATTATTATTATCCGCTCATTCTCAATCAGTTCATCTGGACAGTTTCTTTTTAGTAGAAACGTTTCACCCTCACTCCAGAGGGCTTCGTCAGTCAGAGTAGTCTCAAGCACACTGAAGTTAACCCACCAAGTAAACAACTTAAGTGTCATGTCTGCCTGCCTGGGAGGAGTCGACGAGGGACAGGACAGCCCCCAGAAACCATCTTGGCTACAGCAAACTGGTTGGTCCACTTAAGTTGTTTACTTGGTGGGGTAACTTCAGTGTGCTTGAGACTACTCTGACTGACGAAGCCCTCTGGAGTGAGGGTGAAACGTTTCTACTAAAAAGAAACCAGATGAACTGATTGAGAATGAGCGGATTTGATACCTGGACTATTGAGAATGAACTTTCTTGTTAATAATTATTATTTATTTTATTTTTTTATGAGATGCATGCTCGTAAGTCCGGGACCTCGTAAGTCAGAGCGCTCGTAAGTCGGGGACTACCTGTAACGAGTGTTTCGTAAGGTCAGCTGGCTGTGGCGGTCATTTGAAGTAGGCCCCAAACATAATGAGCTGTAGAAGAACATCCAATAATTATCGTCTGAAAAAGTATTCAAATCTATCCTGTGGTTCATAATAGTATGAATAATGAATCAAAATAGTTAATGGCAAAATGTTCTGCTAAAATCTTGCAGCAAGGTGATGCAGTTGGTGGAGCAGTTGTCTCTCAGGGAGAAGGTTGCTGGTTCTGGTCAGGGCCCAGCACCTTTCTGGGTGGAGTTACACGTTGTCTCCATGGTAAATGGTAAATGGAGCTTACTTATACAGTATAGCGCTTTCCAGCCCCCTATGAGGGGCCCCAAAGCGCTTCACAGTACCAGCCATCCACCCATTCATACACACATTCATACACCGGTAGCGGTAGATGCCATGCAAGATGCCATCCAGTCCTACCGGGAGCAACTCGGGGTTAAGTGTCTTGCCCAGGGACACAGCGAGGTATGCAGTGACCGGGGATCGAACCCGGGACCTTCCGGTTCTGAGCCGGCTGCCCTGCCTCTACACCATCTCGGCCCCTCCACACCTACCCCATGTAGGTGTGGGATTCCTCAGGGTACAGTAGTCCCTCGCTTATCACGGGGGATGCGTACCCTGAAGCCACACGATAAGTGAAAAACCGCAAAGTGGCAATAGTAGTACAAGTAGAAGTAGTAGTTTATTAT
>JBBPBX010073220.1:0-17884 GCA_038048925.1 Garcialebias charrua | reverse complement strand
GCTCAATGCATATATCAGCTGTTCTTACTGCTTTTATCAGCTGTTCTTACTGCTTTTATCAGCTGTTCTTATTGCTTTGGTCAGGTGTTCTTACTGCTTTAATCAGCTGTTTAGCAGCTGTTCTTACTGCTTTTATCAGCTGCTCAATGCAAATATCAGCTGTTCCTACTGCTTTTATCAGCTGTTCTTACTGCTTTTATCAGCTGTTCTTACTGCTTTTATCAGCTGTTCTTACTGCTTTTATCAGCTGTTCTTATTGCTTTGGTCAGCTGTTCCTACCGCTTTTATCAGCTGTTCCTACTGCTTTTATCAGCTGTTCTTACTGCTTTTAGCAGCTGTTCTAACTGCTTTTATCCACTGTTCTTACTGCTTTTATGAGGTGTTCTTAATGCTTTAATCAGCTGCTCTTACTGCTTTTATCAGGTATTCTTAATGCTTTTATCAAGTGTTCTTACTTTTTTGTCAGCTGTTCTTACTGCTTTTATCAGCTGCTCTTATGGTGCATTCAGACCAAACAGCGTTTCAGCCTCCAAAAAGCTCGTCACGCACGCAAGTGGACGCACTTGGTGTCCAGACCTACTTGGACCTGAACGCCAGAATGCGAAACAGCTGCTGGGTGTGTGGGAGGAGCTTACCGGTATACAGAGTCCTGCGCACAGAGTCCTGCGCACTCCGCCAGGCGAGGAGCTTTTTATTTCCGTCTCTGTGGAGCAGACTTGACTGGTCGTGAAGGACTTGTCGCGAACACACAGCTACAATGAGTTTCTCTTCCATAGTACACGACCTCGCGGGTCTTTTCTGTGTCCCACAAACAATACGTCACATAGTGCGCGCGCACCCTCGTTTCCGCGTCACATAGGGACTCTCCCCGTCTCTTCTCCTCCTCTCTTCTCCCCCTCTCTTCTCCACCCGACTCTCCCTGATTGGTTGACACACCAACCAATCAGGGAGAGTTGAGCGGCGTCTGAAAGTTTGAACGGCGAAATCTTCAGCATGTTGAATGCGAGGTTTGGAGGCTGAAGCCGGTTCACGTGCACGGAAAACGCTTTCCAGCACGCTCAACACGCACGCGAGGTGACGCCCGACGCCAAGACGTGGCTGGAAGCGCGTCCACCATTGACTTTGCATTTAAACTGGACGCTCCTGCTGCTGAAAAGCTGTTCGGTCTGAATGCACCATTACTGCTGTTGTCAGCTGCTCTTACTGCTTTTATCAGCTGTTCTTCCTACTTTTATCAGCTGTTCTTATTGCTTTGGTCAGGTGTTCTTACTGCTTTAATCAGCTGTTTAGCAGCTGTTCTAACTCCTTTTATCCACTGTTCTTACTGCTTTTATGAGGTGTTCTTAATGCTTTAATCAGCTGCTCTTACTGCTTTTATCAGCTGCTTTTACTGTTTTTATCAGCTGTTCTTACTGCTTTTATCAGGTGTTCTTAATGCTTTTATCAGGTGTTCTTACTGCTTTTGTCAGCTGTTCTTACTGCTTTTGTCAGCTGTTCTTACTGGTTTTATCAGCTGTTCTTCCTACTTTTATCAGCTGTTCTTACTGCTTTTATCAGCTGTTCTTATTGCTTTTATCAGCTGTTCTTACGGCTTTTATCAGCTGTTCTTACTGATTTTATGAGGTGTTCTTAATGCTTTAATCAACTGCTCTTACTGCTTTTATCAGCTGCTTTTACTGTTTTTATCAGCTGTTCTTACTGCTTTTATCAGGTGTTCTTAATGCTTTTATCAGGTGTTCTTACTGCTTTTGTCAGCTGTTCTTACTGCTTTTGTCAGCTGTTCTTACTGGTTTTATCAGCTCTTCTTCCTACTTTTATCAGCTGTTCTTACTGCTTTTATCAGCTGTTCTTATTGTTTTTATCAGCTGTTCTTACTGCTTTTATCAGCTGTTCTTACTGCTTTTATCAGCTGTTCTTACGGCTTTTATCAACTCTTCTTACTGCTTTTATCAACTCTTCGTACTGCTTTTATCTACTGCTCTTATTGCTTTTATCAGCTGTTTATCAGCTGTTTATCAGCTGTTCTTAATGCTTTTATCAGCTGTTTTTATTTATCAGCTGTTTTTACTTCTTTTTTCAGCTGTTCTTATTGCTTTTATCAGCTGTTCTTACTGCTTTTGTCAGCTGTTCTTACTGCTTTTGTCAGCTGTTCTTACTGGTTTTGTCAGCTGTTCTTCCTACTTTTATCAGCTGTTCTTACTGCTTTTATCAGCTGTTCTTATTGCTTTTATCAGCTGTTCTTACTGCTTTTGTCAGCTGTTCTTACTGCTTTTATCAGCTGTTCTTACTGCTTCTATCAGCTGTTCTTACTGCTTTTATCAGCTGTTCTTACTGCTTTTATCAGCTGTTCTTATTGCTTTTGTCAGGTGTTCTTACTGCTTTAATCAGCTGTTTAACAGCTGTTCTAACTGCTTTTATCCACTGTTCTTACTTACTGATTTTATGAGGTGTTCTTAATGCTTTAATCAGCTGTTCTTACTGCTTTTATCAGGCGTTCTTAATGCTTTTATCAGGTGTTCTTACTGCTTTTGTCAGCTGTTCTTACTGCTTTTGTCAGCTGTTCTTCCTAATTTTATCAGCTGTTCTTACTGCTTTTATCAGATGTTCTTATTGCTTTTATCAGCTGTTCTTACTGCTTTTATCAGCTGTTCTTACTGCTTTTATCAGCTGTTCTTACAACTTTTATCAGCTCTTCTTACGGCTTTGATCAGCTCTTCTTGCTACTTTCATCAGCTGTTTATCAGCTGTTCTTACTGCTTTTATCAGCTGTTCTTACGGCTTTTATCAACTCTTCTTACTGCTTTTATCAGCTCTTCTTACTGCTTTTATCCACTGCTCTTATTGCTTTTATCAGCTGTTTATCAGATGTTCTTAATGCTTTTATCAGCTGTTTTTATTTATCAGCTGTTTTTACTTCTTTTTTCAGCTGTTCTTATAGCTTTTATCAGCTGTTCTTACTGCTTTTATCAGCTGTTCTTACTGCTTTTATCAGCTGTTCTTATTGTTTATCAGCTGTTCTTACTGTTTTTATCAGCTCTTCTTACTGCTTTTATCAGCTGTTCTTATTGTTTATCAGCTGTTCTTATTGTTTATCAGCAGTTCTTATTTTTTATCAGCTGTTCTAGTTTTTAATCCACTCTTCTTGTTTTCATCAGTTGTCCTTGATGTTTTCATCAGTTGTCCTTGATGTTTTTATCAGTTGTCCTTGCCGTTTTTCATCAGCTGTTCTTGCTGTGTTTGTTTAATTTTAAGCCTTTATTCTGTATTTCTCTAAAGCACATTGTGATTAGAATGAAAGGTACAATATAAAAACAGTTTACTTACTTACCAAAGATGCACACAACCTCATGACAAAAACTAAGAAGCCACAGTGGAAAATTGTGAATCTTACAGTATTGAAAGTGTTTTATTTTAATGGTTGGAATCTCTCATAGCTGCAAAAATGAGAACTTCTGAATAAAGGTTTTTGGGAAACATACTCATCTACTCACTTCTGACCTATCAGAGAGGAATTTCGTTGTCACTGCTTTTTTACATTTCTCCACACTGTGAATCATGCTCCTTTCACAGCAGAGTAGGAAGGCTGGCATGCATTGCAGACGTTCTGCGTTGTGACTGACGAGCTATTACCCTCGGGATACACCTGTTTTTCCTTTTTCCCATCAGATCAGTCTCACATCTCCAACTACCGGTACTTGTTTCTGTTTAAAGCTTGTTTAAAGCTGGCCAGACTAGAAGGGGGTGAGGTTTTAAATCTTGGCATCAGTACAAGTCAAATCTGTCCAAATTGGTGACAACACAAGATATTTGTTGATGAGGTCAAGAGGGTTTTGGTGAAGTGGAGGACGATAAGCTGCAGCAAGTTTGATTTTCATATTCATGCATGTATGCATATTAATAAAGGTGGCAACAATATAAATCTACACACTTTAGGGCACATGGGAATTGTTTAATAAGGCTGTTTTAAGAGTAGAAAGTTTTTTTTTTAGGTTTGGTAAATCCATTTTTACAGAGGCGCAATAGCCTGGTGATCACTTCTGTGGTCTTACAATGTCATCGTTTTACAGTATGAATTATCAGGACCCCAAATATTAACAGCCTTTTTGCTTATTTTTCTTTAATTTGAGAGAAGGCTTTTAAAAGAAATGTACATTAAATTGTTACTATTTGTTCTTATAAATGCAGGGACTGAACTTTAGGTCACCTAGCCAACAATTTTACAAAATTGGTCCTATTTGATGCCATGACTCTGATATAAAAGCTCCACTGGATTAGATTAACCTTGCAACAAAGACTCAAATATTTAATTAGAGCACACCCTCAATTATACTTTCCCACCTACAGTCCTGTCTTTGAACAACACACTGCAAAACTAACAGCTGCGTAACTTTGCATTTTTCATACTTCATCACAATTAAATGCTAAAAAAGCACGAAAAATGTTTAATCTCCTTTGACTTTACCTAGAAATAGAGATTAGAGTTAAAAGTGGCGTTTGTGTTTTTCTAAAAGTGCTATTGATAGAAGTCACAGAAGCGAACTGCTATTATATTAGCTTTAATATTTTAGTTAAAAGCGTTTTTGTGTTGTGTATTTAATGTAATATAATTAATATGAACACAAAATATTTAAGTAGGAACGTTAGGAAACAATATGTGTTCAGGAGGGAATGCAGCGGGCGGTTTAAACCACCGGAAATGACGTTTGGACAAAAGTTCGTTTTTCCAATTTGACTCAGATGTTGTTTTTTAGCACTTTGTGTTTTTGCTTCTTCTTCTTTTTTTAAGTAAAGTCACACGGTGCAACACTATTGCTATGGGAATTGCGCCCCCCACGCGATTACCTGAAGGAATACATTCACGCCTTAATGGCAGAGGGCGTCAGCGTCACCCCAGAGGCCTCACCCTCTGGGTGCTTAAGACGTGAACGCCCATCCAAACGGTCACTTTTTGCCCTTCACCTCGCTAAAACCTGAACTTCGTGGGACTTCTCTGTTGTCACATCGCTCGACCAGAGGTGAGCTTGCTCCCTACGTTGAGCGTACAGAGAAATTTCCTGCGTATTGCTGGGCTGGCGAAGGCTAGTCCAGCATCTTTTACCTAACTTCAAAGTTTTTCTTCTCTCTCCGCAGCTGCTTCGCTCGACGCGCTTACTGCGTCACACCGCTATCCTGCTAACGAGTAGCAGGCTAGCCAGCGAAAGCGACGCGGCGGAGAGGACATCTTCGAACAAAAGAATAAAACAACAAGCTCGACGCTTCTCGGACATGGCCCCCAAGAAGGGAAAACGGAAGACAAAGATTCCAAAGAAAACCAGCAGGCCAGCGAGCCCTCGCTCGCGCCCCTGCCCCAGCGGTTGCGGCTACTCCCTGTTGGCGACGGACACCCACGAGGCCTGTCCTGTCTGCCTGGGAATTCTGCACGCGAGAACAGCGCTGGGATCCCCCGACTCCTGCCCACACTGCAGCCAGATGCCGGCGGTCGTGAGAAAGCGCCGCGTGGACGCGGTGGCTAAAGCGATGGGTGGCGCCGCGGCACGAAAGGCCACGGCCCCACAGAACAGCTCGCTCCTGAACCGGAGCTCGAGAACACGGACCTGGAATGCAGCGGTCAGGTCGGAGGAGGAAATGGTTTGGACGCGTCGGCCCCTGTCGGGGACTCGACGCCTGAAGCATCTGACCTAGACACCGGGTACGGTTAGGAGGGGGAAAGTGAGGACTTCTCCCGCAACCTGGCGCCAGTACTGCCGGAAATGGACGCCTCGGTCCCCGCTCTATTTGACTCGTGTCGCAGGGCTGCGGACGCACTGCAGGTCGCGTGGCCAGACCCCACGCCTCGCCAACAGGTCACGAGGCTGGCGGGGATTTATTTCTACGTGAAACAGCAGCCGACGACGAGGCAAAGAATGCCCATTTTTCCAGATTTCCTCATGGAGCTTACGCGCTCCTGGGCTGAACCCAGAGCTCCCATGCTGCTGCCGCTCTCTCGGTTCCTGAATGTCGCAGGGATGGAGGCAGCAGGACTCGCCAGCGCCCCACAAATAGAGGACACCCTGGCGTCTCACCTAGCCCCCGCAACAGTGGGCGTAAAGCCAACACTGCCTAGCAGGGCCTGCCGCACTTTGGAAAAACAGCTCAATAAATGTTACCGAGCTCAGGGCCTCGCTGCATGCGTGATGAACGCTTCGACCATGATGCAGGCGTACCTGGCAGAGAAGCTACAGGAGCTCCAGGTAACGACAAACGAACAGGCCGCGGAAGAGGCCCTAGAGGAGGCCCGCAGGGCCTCTGACTTCATGCTCCGCATGATGGGGACAATAGCCATCACACAGGGCATATCTATGGCGGAAATGGTTGTCGTCCAGTGCCACCTGTGGATGACTTTGACGCACCTCCCAGAAGACCAGAGGTCCCTTTTTCTGCACCACCCGATCGCGTCGACGGGACTCTTGGGGGCGCTCTGGAGCGCATTCAGACCAAGCTGGAGCAAAGACGGAAGCAGGCAGAAGCCCTCCGTGATGGGTTGCCAAGAAGGGGTTTTGCCCCCCCCCCAGGGATGCCACGCGTCGCTCTCCGCAGAAGAGACCTGCCTGTGATGGGGAGCTCTTTCTTCGCCAGGCGGCCCGGCCAAGAACCTCTTCGGTAAACTCAGGCGGGAAGCAGATCCGGGCCTGATGAAACGGGACAACATCACACTTTTGCAGGTTTGCCCGCCCAAGTGGTACGGGAACCGAGTATTTTGAACCCAGACTTTATTTGTAAAACATTACGAGGAGCTGGTGACACGTGTGTGTGCACAAAACATGATTTCCCTACTGTGTGTGAAATAAAAACAAACATTTGTTCATCCATACACAAAAATAAAAGTACCAAAGCACAGTCTGCCCTGGTTCTTGAATCAAACTCCTCCTTTGTGAAACACAAATTGCTAGGTCAGACA
This sequence comes from Garcialebias charrua, assembly GCA_038048925.1. Classification (NCBI taxonomy): domain Eukaryota; kingdom Metazoa; phylum Chordata; class Actinopteri; order Cyprinodontiformes; family Rivulidae; genus Garcialebias; species Garcialebias charrua. The sequence goes on along the minus strand of JBBPBX010073220.1, from coordinate 10,947 downwards.
ATGAACTGCAGCGGGATGCACAAGCTCTGCCTGAGGCAGTCAGACCTCACGGCGTCCTCTGTCGGGCTGACTAGCTCGCCCTGAAACGTGCGAGAGGGGTCAAAGGCCACCCCTCCCGCGCCCACAAAACACAAACAACAGATAAACATGCCTTCCAGACTCATTGCGCACGCGCAGGCCTGGAGGGCGTGTCTCCCGAATGCATGGATCATGATGACTGTCCGTCATGGGCTCAGGCTGCAGTTCCTCAAAGGACTGCCCCCTTTCACAGGGGTGCTGCAGTCAAACATCAACCCAGCATGCTCACACGTACTGAGAGAGGAGATATCAACAATGCTGCAAAACGGAGTAATAAGTGTTGTTCCGAAACATAAAATACGCACCGGTCACTACAGCAAGTACTTCCTGGTGCCCAAGAGAGACCAGTCCTTGAGGCCGATCCTCGATCTCAGAACGTTGAACAAGAGAATAAAAACATTCAAGTTCAAGATGCTCACATTGCGACAGGTCCTCCAGTCTGTGAGACCAGGAGACTACGCATGCACCGTGGATTTAAAAGACGCTTATTTCCACGTGAGTGTGTGGAGGAGACAGAAAATACCTCCGTTTCACATTCGAGGGGAAAGCATATGAATTCAAGGCTTCACCTTTCAGATTAAAGACGGCTCCGCGTACATTTACAAAATGTCTGGATGCAGCGTTGGCCCCTCTCAGGGATCAAGGGGTCAGGATCATGAATTACCTGGATGACCTCAGGATTCTGGCTGAGAACAAAAGGCAGGCTCAGTTGCACTCGCACATGGTGATCTCTCACCTGGAGGCTCTCGGTTTTGTCGTAAACCTGCAGAAGAGTGACTTGACTCCATCACGGATTACCGTATTTTTGGGAGTACAGGTCGACACCATTCGGTACAGGGCATGGCTCTCAGAGGAACGCATTTCCTCGATACGCCATTGCCTGGCAAGGTTTAGACTGGGTCAGGAGGTTCCCCTAAAGACATGCCAACGCCTCTTGGGCCTCTTGACGGCGGCCATACCCTACGTGCCACACGCACTGTTGAAAATGTGGGCCTTGGCTAAACAAACAGACATACCCTGTCCCTTTCAGACGAGCAGGGAAAATTCAGATCAGATCAGAATGCCTGACAGCCTTAGAACCATGGAAGGACCCTTCCGTGTTCACGGAAGGGGTCCCGTTGGGACGAGTGTCATCCCGCGTGGTAATCATGACAGACGCCTCAAAAACAGGATGGGGAGCAGTCTGCAGAAATCAGAATGCCCAAGGCCTCTGGAAACAACAGGAAGCGAGATTACACATCAACTTTCTGGAATTGTGGGTCGTGTTCCTGTCAGTGAAATACTTTTTTGGAAAAGGTCTGATCGCAGGACAGCATGTCCTGGTGAAATCAGATAACAGGACAACGGTGTCCTTTATCAACAGGGAAGGGGGGACAAGATCCCGAGTCCTCCTCGGTCTAACACAAAAACTGCTCACGTGATGTACCCCAAGATTACTGTCACTCAGGGCGACTCATATCCAGAGCGAACTAAACTATGGAGCGGTAGCCCTCTCAAGAGGGCCTCTCTTAGCCTCAGAATGGAGACTGAACCCACGGGTCGTGGACCAGGTCTGGTCATGATACGGGAGAGCTTCCATCGACCTGTTCGCATGCAAGACCAGCTCACACTGTGACCTGTACTTCTCTCTAAAGGAGACAGACGCACCGCTGGGTAAAGATGCCTTGGCTCATGACTGGCCAGCAGGGGTGCTGTATTACGCTTTTCCACCCATCCCTCTGATTCAGGTGACGCTGGAACATGTATGCAGGGGAGCCCTCTCCTTGATATTAATAGCCCCCAGGTGGCCACAGAAACCGTGGTTCCCGAAGCTGATTTCAATGCTGTCAGGGACGCCATGGCAGCTGCCCTCTCACAGGGACCCACTGACCCAGGTACATGGGCAGCTTCTCCACCCACGTCCAGAACCGTGGCAGCTTTCAGCTTGGCCACTAAAGGGAACAGGCTGAAGGCCTCAGCCCTGACCGACTACGTCTTTTCCACCATGATGGTGCTTTTTGTCAGCCATTTTTGGCGTGCCACAAAGCCTGGGTAGGTGAAACTCTTGGTGCACGCCCTCTCATGATATGTTTCATGAGGGACGTACTAAGAAGGGGACCCCCCCCCCACCAATGGGGCTCTGGCCCCAGACTGGGCCCTTCGGCTAGTCCTGAAAGCTCTATGTGAGTTTCCACTGAAACCTCTGAGCAACGTTAAGATAGCTTTGCAGTCTTATGGAATTGATCCACTCTTGGACATCTGCTCAGCTAAATGTATAGGGGACCTCCACACTTATCTGTGCACACAGTGTGTACAAAGGTCTGCCCCTGAGGGGTCAAAGGTCACCCTGTGGATAAACCCCGTTTATGTCTCAATGGTGCCAACTTAAATGTCAGAAGTCTGGACATTGAACTTTTATCATTCCCTCCACCTCCCACATTATCTGAGGGACATAGGAGGCTATGAGCAATGTACCAGCTGCACACATCTGTGCTGCTGCTAGCTGGAGCTCCACAAACACGTTTGGCAAAAGCATTATGTGAATGTTTCTGCATGTGATGTTTTTTCTCAGGCTGTGCTCTCTAACACACAGTTGAGAGCAGCCAGAACACTAAAGTATAAAGGCCGGAGTTCTCACAAGCATGCATTTTACTGAGCATTTCAAGGGCGTGAATGAATTACGTTCCCATAGCAATAGTGTTGCACCGAGTGACCTGACTGATAAAGGGAACTGAAAGTTATGCACCATAACTCATGTTCCCTGAAGGAAGGGAACGAGGTGCAACACAGTTGGCCCTTTTCAATGCTGAAGCTCGGTGAAGTGCACTTGGAGACCGTTTGGATGGGCGCTCGCGTCTTAAGTACCCAGAGGGCGGGGCCTCTGGGGTGACGCTGACGCCCACTGCCGTAAAGGCGTGAATGTATTCCTTCAGGTAATCGTGCGGGGGTGCAATTCCCATAGCAATAGTGTTGCACCTCATTCCCTTCCTTCAGGGAACATGAGTTATGGTGCATAACTTTCAGGTTTAACCAGTTGATGCACCTGGTGTAATTACAGATGTTTGAAGATGTGAGGTCATTTTACTGAGAATCTAAAGGACATTACGTCAATGTTTAAAGTGTCTCCTTCTTGTGTGCACCTTGAATCAGTGTGTGAAGGTCAATAATCTCTCCTCTTCTGTTAGTTACCCATCAGCCATCTGTACACCCATGTCTCAGTTTTCCTACACTGACCATGTAAGGACAACTCTAATAAAAAATACACTTCAGCAACACATCTGTTGTTCTATATTTGATTTACAAAGGAAAACCTGTTTCAATAGTGGGTTTGTTAGAGCTTTTAAACAAACATTTCAACCCTGTTAACTGAGTTAGATATGATTGTTTTATATTGTATTTATATTGTATATTATATTGTTTTATATTTTATATTGTAGCTTTTGTGTGACTGCTGTTCAGATGAGACAAGTAGACAACCCTAAGCTACAACTTGTATTAGCATTGGATGGCGATGCTAATAAATCCTTGAGGAAAAAAAACAGATCAGAAATAAAGTAGGCATAAAGGACATTATATAGATGAGTTGAATGGTTCTGAAGAAACCCAAACTACTTTGGTCAGTATTTTTATCACATTGTTAATGCAAAGTTATTTATTTGTGCACGTTACTTTTTTTACTTGTATAGACAACTTTAAAACGTTACAGTTAATTCATTTGCAGTTTAGCCATCAAGTAGGAAGGAACCTCCAATTAAAAAAAACAAAGGATTAAAAAAAAACAGAGCTTTTGGTGATAATTTTTTTTCCCCATTCAATTCGGTTTATAAAGCGTTAAATCACAACAGAAGTCATCTCAGGGCACTGAACAGAAACATAAATTTAAAGTCAGTTAATAATATTTATCTGAGGAGCCAACAGATTGCTTGGAGTTTTCACATCATTGCAGTCTCCCATCCTAAGCAAGCACATAGGCCACAGTGGAAAGGAAAAACTCCCAGTGGTATAGTCTACATGATATTCAGGTATACAGAGTATACCCACTATAAAAGCTTAAGAATTTCAGTATACCCACTTAAAAGTGCCCAATGATACATGACATATCATTAGGCATGTGTCATTGATACGTTAAATGGCAGTTAAATACTTCTGTAACAATCTATTGGTATGGAGTGCTTTGCTTTGATACTGTTTTATAAATTATATAAAGTTTTTAATACAAAGCCAACTGTTGAACAAAGCTTGTTATTCGTTTTTCCAAATCTAAGCATCAGAGACATTTGGAAATGTTCAATATGCTTAAAAATCAAAACAAATTGACGATTACATTGCACTAACCAGTGCACTTTTTGTTCTAAGCACAGTATACCCACTACAAAAATGTAGACTACACCACTGAAAGAAAGCTCCAGCAGAAGCAGGCTCAGGACAAGCGGGCATCCGATTCAAAATGGTCAACTTTTGTTCCGTTTTCATCTGTTTGAATGGGGCTGACAAGCTAAGAGTACATGTTGTACTTCAGAACCGATGCAGTAAAGAACAACCAACGGTGAACAAATGCACAAGTTGACAAATCGAGGCCAGGCAGTTAAATCAACTGCAAGCGTCAATCAGTACAAAATACACTCATTTTGTTGAACGTTTGTTCACCTGGGCACTTTTTTAATGAAACAGTTTCAGCTATGAAATTCTTATGATAAAACAAAAACAAAACAACAACAAAAAAACAGTATACACTCCTTCACTGCATCACTTGATACCAATCCATTTGATCTAAATGTAGTATTGTGAATAAGATAAAAAGCTCACTTATAATAATAATAATAATGAATTCAATTTATAATGCACTTTTCATTAATAAAAATCACAAAGTCCACTTATCAGTAGTTTTCTTTTTTACAGAAAACTCGCCTTGCTGTGGTAACCATTCCTCACTATGATGCAGGACCAAGACGTTTGTAAGCCTTGAGGTTGTGAACAGGCTGTGGTTAAAAACCAGATTCAAAACACAAAGATGCAAAATCATCGATAGCTGATTTAGATGTTTCAGCCATTTCTTCACATGCATGTATTTGTAGGAGTCAAAATAATTCAGTCCTTTCAAGGACAATATTGCTGCTTGTCAGCCCTATCAAGCATTTCCACATATTTTGCTTTATGTGTTGCAATTCTTTCCCAACTTTCTGGGCCATCAAACTCAGTAAATTAGTATTACGTAGTTCAAAGTCATCAATTAACCAACCCTTAACATTTAAAGTGTCACTGACATGATTTTTTTACTATGCATAAAATTGCTCAAAATATATATATTTTATCATTCAACTACGTATGTTCGTTTTTGCAAACAAAATGATAAATCAATTTCATTTTGCTTTAAAATTGATTTTAAACTTTGCGGCGTGTTTATTCATGGGAAATCCAATTACACGTGAATGCACCATCAGTAACGTAAATTCGGGCAGAGCTCTGGGCTTGTCAGTGTGCGTGTGTGAGCTGCTCGACATGAAGGTAAGTCTGATACAGCATCAGACCTAAATTAGATCCTGTTGTTTCTTGTTCCATCACCCAAACTATTTTCTGCTTCCCAAACTGAAGACAAATAGCTCAAATCTTCACATAGATTGCTAAATTCGTCGGGTTTTAAATTGTCCGCTATTAAAGAGACCAGGGGCCTCATGTATCAACGGTGCGTACGCACAAAAACCTTGCGTACGCCATTTTCCACGCAAAACTCCGTATGTATCAAAACAGAACTGAACGTGGAAATGTGCGCAGCCCCACGCCAGCTCCAGGGCTGGCGTACGCACGTTTCTGTGGTTTTGGTTCCATTGGCGACACCTAGAGGTGATTCTGAGAAACTGTTCATGATGTGAAAATCATTATTGTTCACACCAAACACACATGATTAACAATTATTACATCCACATGGACGCAATTAGAATATAACTATTCTATGATTTGGTTAATTATAACATTTTGTTGCTTATGTATAAGGCACATAAAGGCATGTTGCCTGACAATATTCAAACACATTTTGTTAAAAGAGAGAGTGTATATTTTCTTAAAGGAATTGAGATGTTTGTGAAGCCTTATTTTAGTACTAGTTTGAAGGAACGATCCACAATAATTCAGGGAATAGGATTGTGGAATGGTTTGGAAGATACTGTTAAGAATGCCAGATCACTGTGTACATTTAAGAGACTGATAAAGACGAGTTTCTTGGAAGAATATGGGAATCGTTAATACATATATCTACTTAAGTTGTTGTCTGATTTGATTAAGATGTTTGAGTTTTTATGTTTTTAATTTAGCTAGATTGTTATTTTCTTTTTGAAATAAAATTTTATATTAGTTTTTTATATTATTTTTTATTTTATTATATTTTTATTTTATTATATTATAGTTTTTTTAAATAATTAATTGTGCTTTTGTTTTTTTATTGCACCCAGTTTTTTGAGTATTTTATCTGTATTTTGTGAATTTTAAGTTTTTGATGCAATCATCTGTGAGGCTCCATCCTCTTGGTTGTTCCTCTTCTTTGTTGCATTTATGGTTGATTTTTATCTTGATTTTATTTTTCATTGTAGCACTTTGAGATCTGTTTGATGTAAAGTGCGTTATAAATAAAAGTTATTATTATTATTATTATTATTATATAATTTGATTTACATTAGAATTGAGTAAAAAGGGGCAGTTTTCATAAGACTTGTTCTTCTTCTGCCACCTTTCATTTTATTTAATTTACTTTTTGTTATTGTATTGTATGTATAATTGTCATGTTTTTAAATGAAATGAATACATTTTCAAAAATAAAAATAAAATAAAAAAATAACCTGCAAAAGATATAAAAAACAGAAAGACTGAATAGTCTTGCACAGCTTCAATTCTTGTTTTTTGGTTATTTTTAGCTGTTTTAGCAGTTGAAAAACGTGATGCATGATGGGACAAGACGACATTCCTCTGGTGCAGGGCATATTTAAATGAATTTGCATATTTATATGGAGGCGTGTCAAAGGCGGAGTCGGCCACTCTCTCATGTGCGCTCAATTCCACGTTGATTGTGATGTACAAAAGCAATGTGCGTGGATTCCGGCGTACGCACAGTTTGATACATCTGGATTTTTTTGTGCGTACGCCGTTTTCTGGATTTGACCGTACGTCACGTTTCAGTAAGAAGTCCACGCAAGTCTTTGTACATGAGGCCACAGAGCTCTCTGCCAGATTTTGCGTCACAGATAGTGCATTCGTGTGTAATCGGATTTCCCATGAATAAACGGCGCAAAGTTTAAAATCACTTTTAAAGCAAAATTAAATTGATTTATCATTTTGTTTGCAAAAACGAACATATTTAAATGATAAAAGATATATATTTTGAGCAATTTTATGCATAGTAAAAAAAAATCATGTCAGTGACTCTTTAAGCACTGGTTAAAATCAATGTCTGTTTTGTCGGCCTTAGGTGTAGTGCTTCTGGCAGCACATCACATTGACAAATAAATATTTCCTGAACATTTCTCCTCCTCAGCTTCTGAACTACAACTGTTTTATTTGCTGACTGAAATTGAATTTTAAACTAACACATAATGCAGAAACGGCTTTAAACCACTGACGGGAAGCAGGCAATGTGCAAACACACACACAAAAAATTCCTCAAAGTAAAAGATGTTATCAGGCAAACATAATGTCAAATTCACCTGGGGCCTCATGTATCAAAAACCTGCGTGGATTTCCTACTGAAAAGTGACGTACGGTGAAATCCAGAAAAGTGTCTACGCACAAAAAGATCCAGATTTATCAAACTGTGCGTACACCTGAATCCACGCACATTCCTTTTGTACATCACAATTGACGTGGAACTGAGCGCACGTGAGACACCTCCCCTGACACGCCTACATTTACATATGTTAAACAGATGCAAATTACTTCCTGCATGTGTGAAGGACATGTTTGTTTGATCCCTGCGCGATCAGAAATCATTTCTAGATTCGGGAAAATAATGAATTCAATATAATATGAGTGAGGACAAACATCCTAAGTAAGAATAGTAATAAAATGTGTTCATCATGCAAAGAACGAGTGATTGTCGGTATTTGTGTGCGCGCGCACCCTGCTGTGGTGCGCGAACCGGCTCATTCATTCATTCTGTGTGGAAATATTAACTTTGCGCACGAGTTTATTACCATTATTACTGTAAACACAGAGGAACTTACTTGGATGTTTGCTAGAACATAGATCTTTGTTTATGTAGATGATGTGAAGAAACGAGTCTGTGCGTCTTGGTGGAGACTTTTCATGACATGATGTTGGAGTCTCCAGACGCAGCGCGCGCCCCGCAGCCCTGTGCGCAGTCTGTCTGTGAAGCTTTTGCTCTCCTACAAGTTATATAAGGTGTACTTTCACGTGTCATTTTGGAGAAATCTACAATAAACGCAGATAATGAAACACCTCCAGCTGCCGTGTCGACACCGGTGAGGGTGCGCGCGCGCTCCAAGCGCGACCACTCAGCCTTTGGAAACATATGGATGAGACCATTCCATTGGACATGATCCGGCTTTGTGTGGACTGGACTGCACAGTCCCGATCGACCTGCAGCTCCCTCTGTGGAACAGTTTGACCGCTGCTTCTGTATGCACGCGTGATGCACGGCTCCCCAGAGCGCAGCATGCAGTGCCAAACTGGAAAATTATTATTTCTGAAAACGGCTGATAAGCCATATCCTAGATCGGAAAACTATATCTGTTTCTAAATAAATGCTCTGCGTGTTACACTATTTATTATAACCTCCAGTAAGGCTGAATGAATCCGTTCCTGTTAAATTTATTTTTGGCACAACGTTGCGCGTCCTTTATTTCACTGCGTCATGTGGATGTAATACTTGTTAATCGTGTGTTTGGAGGGAATATTAATCATTTTCACATCTTGAACTGTTAATAATAATAATAATAATAATAATAATAATAATAATGAATTCAATTTATAACGCACTTTTCATTAATGGAAATCTCAAAGTGCTACAAGGTGCAACATATTTGAATGTCAATAAGACAAATAATAAAACAATTAAAATCAACAACAGTATCAACTCAGATCAAAAGTAGAATCATGAGGAGTAAAGTATGCTCGGTTGAAAAGAAAGGTCTTCAAGCCGCTCTTAAAGTCAACCACAGACTGTGGGGCTTCAGTTTCTCTGAAACACCTGTAAGTGTCGCCAAAGGAACAAGAACCACAGAAACGTGCGTACGCCTGCTCGGGAGCTTGCGTGGATATGTACCTGGATGCGCATATATTCACGTTCAGTTCAGTTTTGATACATACGGGCTTTTGCGTGGAAAGTGACGTGCGCAATGTTTTTGTGCGCACGCATGGTTGATACATGAGGCCCCTGTTCCTTGTTCTACTTAAGCTCCACACTCACTCCCATACTCTGCCAGATTATCAAACTATCTCAGACAGTAGATGTCCAGCTATCAAGTCACAGCCTTGGTTCCTCTTGGATTCTTCATCTTGCCTGTTCCCTGCCTGCTTTGGATTCACCTCTCTGACCACGGTACCGACCCTGCTTCTTCCTACCTCGACTACGTCTCACGGATCTCATGTTGGATTTGGATCTCTCACCTACTGTGTTTGACCTCTGCTTGTTCTACTGGACCTCACTGTTGGGCGCACCCTCAAACTACACGTTCTGCACAATCCTGCTTCTCTGCTGCTGTTCACCCACTGAGTGATGTCATTGTCTACAACTCACTGAAGGACCCCCTCCCTCACCTGACTGTGAACGTTAGCGACTGCCACTGTGCTCCTCAGAACCTTCAAAACAAAACCCACATTACTAATCCCCGTCTCTACAAATTGAACACATCCTTGGATCTGGACATCCACCAGCAGCAGTAATTTATAAATATTTAAAACCATTCCTGTTGTCTGATGTCATGTTCGAATCCAAAAACGCATTTGTTTCCGTTACATGGTCTTGCTGTTCAAGCACAAAGAGTGTGAAAACACTGTGTTCTTTCCAACTGAGGACCAGAGAGCTCGAACGGCCATGCACACAGAGAGCTCTGGTAAACCAGAAACCACAACCATCACCACCAAACAACAGTTTTCTGATCAGCCTGAAAAGTAAAAATATCCATCCATCTTTTATCTTTTACCTGCTTCATCCTTTCGGGGTCATGGGGGTCACTGGTGTCCTATTCAGCAGTGACTGTGTGAGAGGTAGGAGACATCCTGGACAGGTCTACAGTCCATCACAGGGACAAATGAGACAATCATTCTCTTTCTCACTCAAATCTACGGACAATTTAGGGTTATCAGTCCATCTAACATGCATGTTTTTGGTCTGTGGAAGGAAACCGGAGTACCCGGAAAAAGCCCACGCATGCATGGAAAGAACATACTACAGGTACTCCCCGACTTACGAGCTGACATACGAGGTTCCGGACTTACGAGCTGACTAACGAACAGTAAAGTTGTACAGAACATACAGAAAATACAGCACTGGTATGTGTTTTTAGATGAAAGTGTGTTAGCTAACCGTTTGTAAACAAGTTTCTGAGCATGTTTATGAACTAGTATGTACGTTTGTGTTGAAAAACGAGTGTTCGTAGTAGCGCTAGCATAAATTTTCCAACTTACGACTAAAAATCTGGACATACGAGCGACATGCTTCGTGTTCCGACATACAAGATTTCGTGTTACGAGCACCTCATACGAACGGAACTCGCTCGTAAGTCGGGGACTACCTGTAATTCGACCCAGAAAGGCCCCTGGCTGGGATTTGAACCGGCAACCTTCTCTTTGAGAAGGGGCCGCTCTACCAACTATGCCACCGCACTGCAAGTGAAATATCTGAGAGTCTCAAGCTTTGAGATATGAAGTCACTTCAAAGCTCTA
>JBBPBX010073219.1:0-17884 GCA_038048925.1 Garcialebias charrua | reverse complement strand
AAGACTAAAGAAGTTTGGTACTAAAGAAGACTAAAGAAGTTTGGTGCTAAAGAACTTCTTTAGCACCAAACTTCTTTAGTCTTCTTTAAAAGAAGACTAAAGAAGTTTGGTACTTAAGAAGACTAAAGAAGTCTGGTACTAAAGAAGACTAAAGAAGTGTGTTACTAAAGAAGACTACAGAAGTTTGGTGCTTAAGAAGACTAAAGAAGTTTGGTACTAAAGAAGACTAAAGAAGTTTGGTACTAAAGAAGACTACAGAAGTTTGGTGCTAAAGAAGACTACAGAAGTTTGGTGCTAAAGAAGACTACAGAAGTTTGGTGCTTAAGAAGACTAAAGAAGTTTGGTACTAAAGAAGACTAAAGAAGTTTGGTACTAAAGAAGACTACAGAAGTTTGGTGCTAAAGAAGACTACAGAAGTTTGGTGCTAAAGAAGACTACAGAAGTTTGGTGCTTAAGAAGACTAAAGAAGTTTGGTACTAAAGAAGACTAAAGAAGTTTGGTACTAAAGAAGACTACAGAAGTTTGGTGCTAAAGAAGACTACAGAAGTTTGGTGCTGAAGAAGACTAAAGAAGTTTGGTACTAAAGAAGACTAAAGAAGTTTGGTACTAAAGAAGACTACAGAAGTTTGGTGCTTAAGAAGACTAAAGAAGTTTGGTACTAAAAAAGACTAAAGAAGTTTGGTACGAACACCAGCATCCTCACCAACTTATATAGGTGCACCATCGAGAGCCTGCTGTCAGGCTGCATCACAGGGCTGTATGGGAACTGCATCAGTCAGAGCTGGAAAGCTCTACAGAGGGTGGTGCAAACAGCAGAAGATATCGCTGGTAGCGGTCTCCACACCATCCAGGACATCTACCACAGCTGATGTCTGCGTAAAGTACACAGCATCATTAAGGACCATACCCACCCAGCATGAGGACTCTTTCATCTACTACCCTCAGGCAGACAAGAGTGCCATCGCGCACAAAAAGACTCAAAGTCATTTGTTATCCACAAGCTGTCAGATTACTGAACTATTGATAACTTACACTGAACAACTGGCAGAGGTGGGTAGAGTATTCAAAATTTTTACTCAAGTAAAAGTATTGTTACTTGAACCAAATATTACTCAAGTAAAAGTAGTGAGTAGGCATCCAAAAATTTACTTGAGTAAAAGTAATAAAGTACTTTGATTATAACCTACTCAAGTAGTGAGTAACTGCGGAGTACCATCTCGTGTCATTAAATTATAACATGCAAATGGATTTACAAGGAAACATAACTTTTAATGAGACTGAACATACATTGTTATAAATAAAAACACAAAGGCAATACCAGCCAAAAGGATTTAGAAATAAACCACTTATCTTTTACATTGTTGTAAATAAAATAAAAAAACACAAAGGCAACTGTAGCCCAAATAATTCTGCTAAATAATAATAAACTTGACTTTCTGCAAAACTTTGTTTCTACCAGTAAATGTTGGAACTCATTTTCTTACATTTTGACATCCTATAAACAGCACTAACTGTTTACCAGAATCTCCGACGTCACTCAACATGGCCCGCGCGGAGAGTTTGTTGTGGTCACGTGACTGGTTGGCTTCACTTGATTGGTTACATGTCAGGTGACAATAAGTTACGCAATAATTTTGCTGCAAATGTTTTTACATACTTGAAACAAAAGTAACTGTAGCGATCGGCAGAAAGCCCATAGTAACTGAGTAAAAGTTGTGGTTTTCTCCCCTAAAATTTACTCAAGTAAAAGTATAAGTCTTTCACATTTAAACTACTCTCACAAGTACAATTTTCTCAAAAAGCTACTTAAGTAAATGTAACGGAGTAAATGTAACTAGTTCCTACCCACCTCTGACAACTGGCGATAACTTTGCACCAAACTCGTCCTGTGTTGCTGCTGCACTACGTGCCTGTAACTTGTGTGATACAGCCACTATGTATCTACCTGACCTAATTCAATGCCAGTGTTGCAGGTTTAATAACCTGGGTAGTTTATGTTAGTTACTTATTTTGTCAATGAAATGACTCCCTTCATAACCCCGATACACCGTCATATAATATAACATAATGCCTGTGAATACTTGTTTGTACATATTCATCCTACTTGTACTGTTATATTCTACCATGTTGTTGTTTACTATCTTTCTTCAGGACCTTGTAAATGTTATAATTTTTTCACTTTTTGGTAATTTATATTGTACCCTTATTGCATGCTTTAGTATTTTCTTGTTTGTATATTTGTTTTTTAGCGAGTTAAGTCAGTTCTTCTCATCCTGAACATTTCACTGTACAGTACTGTTAACCTTGTATTGACCTGCTTATTCCTTCTTTCCTCCCAGCAGAGGTTAGACTCTACAACAGGGGGTGCCCAGACTTTTTCCCTGAAAGGGTCAAATTTAAAATCTCAGAGGGCTGCGGGACAAATGCAATAATACGTGTGTAGCGTCCAACCAACGCCCATCAAAAGGACGAGCAGCGTGAGCTCCCGGCTCTGTCAAAGAAAAATGTTATTCAGTGGCAGGAAGTTGCTGAGGGGAGGTAGAAAGTCTGTCAAAATAAAACACAAGAATATAATTTACTAAAATTATTATTTTTTTAAATAAAGAAATGAGCCACTCTTCTGTGTGATCTGTGTAGTGCCATTACGGTAGTCAGGCCGACTAACATTAAAGTCAATAGAGTCAATGAGTGAAAACACATTGATTCTTCAAAGTAAATTTTAATATACTGTAGTAATGAGAACAGTTTAGCGGGCCAACTTGGCCCCGCGGGCCCCACTTTGGGCACCATTACTGCTCCCAACAAACTCAACAAGTATTAAATACATGCTGACCTCTACTAAAACACCCATATACTACTGGGACTTTTTGGCACCATTACTGCTCCCAACAAACTCAACAAGTATTAAATACATGCTGACCTCTACTAAAACACCCATATACTACTGGGACTTTTTGTGTGAATCTTTAGATCTGTTGCTGCTGTTACACTTGAATTTCCCCTCTGTGGACCAACAAAAGCTGTTTCTATTCTATTCTATACTATATGACAATTAAACGTTACTTGAACTTGTACTTGTACTTGAAGGAGTGTCTGGACTTGAGGAATTAAACATTTGTAGCTCGTGTCTAAGAGCTAATCCGCTGATCAGGGTTGTGACACCAGGAGTTTACAATAATGAACCTCTTCACATTATTCTAATTTTATGAAACGTTGAATTTTAGTTTGTCATTATTTGTAAGCCGTAATCATCAAAAATACAAACAATAAAAGCTTTAACAATTTCACTCTATTTGTAATGTAATATATGAGTTTCTATTTCTGAAATTATTGACAAAAATATGCTATTTACGAGGTAATTAGTTTTGTTGCACCTGGAGTTGTTGGACGTAAAGGCGCAATGTTTAGTCATTAAGTCATTTGTCCACTAGATGGCAGCAGAGTAGAGCCATGAAGAACAATACAGTAGTTTGTGGGACAGAAAGGTCCAACTCAAGTCTCAGAATTATATTTAGTATTTTGGAAGAAACATGAAACTATTTGAGATATTTCACAGTTTTTTCCTGAATGTTTCTAATGTTGTAAAAGTAGGAAATTGTGTAAACAAAAAAAATCACCTGGTGCTAAAACCTGCACTGTCAGTTTTGTTGTTCATCAGTTGATTTTTGGATTAACGTTTTTCTCGCTTTGTGTCTTTATTATGTGACGTGTACCAGGGCTATGAAGATAATGATGGCTGTTTAATACTGTAGATTTTATTGACAAAAAAGGGGGAAGTGGACCCTGATGTAATTTTGAACTACTGTATACTTTATTTAATTTCTTAAGCTATTGTTATGACCTGTGGGTTATGGGTGCGTTTTTATGGGAATTACTACTCAAGGATTCTTGGGTGGGGGTGGTCCTAATCCTGAAGGAGTTGTCAAATGTAGTAGAGGGTTGCAAAGCCCATACTTTGTGTGTCTGAGGGTTCAGAGTGTGTTTTTACTGTTTTCACTAGGAGATATGATTGTTTAGTTGGAGTTTTTTATTTATTTTTATTTTTATCCCTGCAGGTTTTAACAACCGTCCACCATTTCAATGAGTGAGAAGCTTGAAAAAACTGATGCTCAGGTAGAGAGTTCAACTTCTGGTACTGGTACTTTCTGAGGTCACGGTCTTTATATATTTTCACAGATATCAATCAAATAAGACCTTGAAAATCTTCAGGAGACAGTGTGGGGGGGATGGCTCGGTCAGTGAAACACCTGCTTTCAAGCCTGAAGGTTGTGGGCTCAAATCTTACCACCGAACCAAATGACTGTTGAGGTTTTACTTAAGTGATGTCAATCTACAACTATTTCGAGGTTATATTAGGAATTATACTGTAGACGTAGTTAAATAAGAAGATGCAGGTGCGTGCTGGTCATAAAATTAAAATATCATGAAAAAGTTATTTCAGTAATTCAAAAAGTGACACTTGTATATTTATTCAGTAAACACAGACTGATATATTTCAAATATTTATTTATTTTAATGTTGATGATTATAACTTGACAACTAATAAAAAAACCTAATTCAGTATTTCAGAAAATTAGAACATAACTTAAGACCAATAAAAAAAAAGATTTTTAGAAATGTTGGCCAACTGAAAAGTATGAACATGAAAAGTATGAGCATGTACAACACTCAGTACTTATTTGGGGCTCCTTTTGTCTGGATTACTGCAGCAATGTGTTGATCAGTCTGTGGCACTGCTCAGGTGTTATAAGAAGGTTGTTCTGATAGTGGCCTTCAGCTCTTCTGAATTGTTGGGTCTGGTGTATCACATCTTCCTCTTCACAATACTCCAGATTTTCTATGGGGCTAAGGTCAGGCGAGGTTGCTGCCAGTTAAGAACAGGGATACCATGGTGCTAAAACCAGGTACTGGTACTTTGGCACTGTGTGCATGTGCCAAGTCCTGTTGGAAAATGAAATCTGCATCTCCATAAAGTTGGTCAGCAGCAGGAAGCATGAAGTGCTCCACAACTTCCTGGTAGACGGCTGCGTTGATCTTGGACCTCAGAAAACACAGTGGACCAACACCAGCAGATGACATGGCACCCCAAACCATCACTGACTGTGGAAACTTGACTTGGACTTTAAAGACCGTGTAAAGTGAATTTCAATATTTTCTTCAATAAACATTATAAATGTCATAATTGTAATCTTGTAAATGAGTAAAAAGTCTCAAAATTGTAGCTCAATTAATTTTGGAGTTATAGATCAAACTTTGTTTAAAGATATGTCTGCTTCAGGATTTTTTAGGCGTGGTTTAAATGTGACCGCGTTTCGTCACGCGGTCTAAAGCCCCACCCCCTGCAGCTCCAGCCGTATAAATTAGTTCTTCGCATCGGTGGAGCCATTCACTCGCGAATCGCAGATAGCATCAGATAGCAATAGCATAGATATTTTGTTCATTGTTAGCTAGCTAATCAATTATGCCTCGTTCCTGCATCTTCCCTGGATGTCGCAATGGTCAGGGCACCCGCTTGGTGACTTTATTTAATTTATTTAATTTACTTGATCTCTGCTGCTGTCAGCCGCGGACACACAGAGTGGACCTCACGTCCCCCGCGCGCAGCCACTGACACACAGAGTGGACCTCACGTCCCCCGCGCACAGCCACTGACACACAGAGTGGACAAGTGCTGACAATTGCTTTTCACTGACCTCTTTGGTTTCCTATATTTTTATCTGGAGGTTCAAATGAGTAGGGCTGGAGAACTCCAATTAGGCTGCCAGCCTTCGCGAACATCTTCAGGGGGCAGGACACGGGGGCAGTACTGCGCTGAAACCACGCCCACGCGCTGACACGCCCCCAGCGTTTCAGACCAGGGCACAATTATGATTTTTCATTATTTTTGAGACTTAATTTTATAAGGTAAACAATGTTTTTAATCAGTCAGATTTATATGGGTGATTAATAACACATATTTATGCTGTGTGACAAACTCAAAACACACATTTAATTTCACTTTACACGGTCTTTAAGCAACGTGGATTCTGTGTCTCTACTCTTCCTCCAGACTCTGGGACCTTGATTTACAAAGGAAATGCAAAATGTACTTTAATCAGAGACTTTGGACCATTCAGCAGCAGTCCCAGGCGAGATGCTTCTGATGCTGTCCCTTGTTCAAGAGTGGCTTTACACAAGGAATGTGACAGCTGAAACCCTTGTCTTGCATATGTCTGTGCATGGTGGTTCTTGAAACATTGAGTCCAGTTGCAGTCCACTCTATGTGAATCTCCCCCACATTTTGGAATGGGTTTTGTTTCTTGATCCTCTCCAGGGTGTGGTTATCCCTATTGCTTGTACACTTTTTTTTCTGCAACATTGTTTCCATCCCTTCACCTCTCTATTAATGTGCTTTGACACAGAGCTCTGTGAACAGCCAGCCTCTTTAGCAATGACCTTTTGTGTCTTGCCCTCCTTGAGCAAAGTGTCATCTTTTGGACCACTGTCATTTTGGACATTTTTTCTTTTGAAGTCAGCAGTCTTCCCCATGATTGTGTAGCCTACAGAACTAGATTGATATATCATTTAAAGGCCTTTTCAAGTGTTTTGAGTTAATTAGCCGATTAGACTGTGGCACCACGTTCTTCAATATTGAACATTTTCACAATATTCTAATTTTTTGAGATACTGAATTTGGGGTTTTCATTAGTTGTCAGTAATCATCAACATTAAAAGAAATAAACTTTTTAAATATTTAAGTCTGTGTGTAATGAATGAATATAATATACAAGTTTCCCTTGTTGAATGGAATTACTGAAATAAATTAAGTTTTTCATGATTCATTACAGTATTATAATTTTATGACCAGCACCTGTAGTGCTATAAATAGTTGCATTGCTGAAGTACATCTTCTACTCATTTAAGAAATTAAAAAAAAATAGATTTTTGTTGTCTGATTCAGAGTCAGAGAGTCAGAGTCAGAGAGAATTTATTGTCATTTGCACCGCATGTAGTACATGTGTTGAAAACGAGATTATGTACACAGGGTCCCAGTTACATCCAACAACAAATGCAAGAGAAAAACAATAATAACATCTAGGATTAACTAAGAGAGACATCAGCTAGTAATACACTAAGCCCTAATGTAGTAGAAAAACATCATTATAAACAGCAGCACGAACATGAGTCATTATGAGCAGATGGTCACAGATGAACGCAGCAACAAGAAACAGATCAGTATCAACATGATGTGACATTTTGCAGTGTTTATTCTTATTATTTATTTATTCATGAGTCTGACAGCCTCAGGGTAGAAGCTGTTCCTCAGTCTAGTGGTTCTACATTTGATGCTCCTCAACCTCCGTCCCGAGGGGAGTGGTGCAAAGAGTGAGTGTGCTGGGTGAGTGAGGTCTTTCATGATGCAGGTGGCTCTTTTTCTGCATCTGGAGGTGTAAATGTCTGTGATGGTGGGGAGACTGACTCCCACAGACTTCTGTGCAGCCTTCACCACTCTCTGTAGAGCTTTCCTCTCTGCAACTGTGCAGCCTCCATGCCACACGTTGATGCTGGAGCACAGGACGCTCTCCACTGCACACCTGTAGAACGAGGTGAGGACTGAGCTTCTCAGACCAGCTCGTCTCAGCCGTCTGAGGAAGTAGAGTCTCTGATGACCTTTCTTGATCAGGCTGGTGGTGTTGTTGCTCCAGCTGAGGTTATCATTCAAGTGTACACCCAGGTACTTGTAGCTGGAGACCACCTCCACCGCAGATCCACCTATATACAGTGGGGTGTGGGTGTGTTTGTTCCTTCTGAAGTCCACAATCATCTCCTTCGTCTTCTTCACATTCATGTGAAGGTTGTTCTCTTTGCACCAGCTCTCCAGATGTTCCACCTCCTGTCTGTAGCTGGATTCATCATTATCTGTGATGCATCCCACCACAGCTGTATCATCTGCAAACTTAACAATATGACAGCCTGGATGTGTGGCTGTACAATCATATGTGAGCAGAGTGAACAGAAGAGGGCTCAGCACACATCCTTGAGGAGAGCCAGTGCTGAGGGTGATGGTGGAGGAGGAGAAGTTGTGGATCTTCACGGACTGTGGTCTGTTTGTTAAGAAGTCTAGTACCCAGTTACAGATGGAGGGGCTTAGTCCAAGTGTGGATAGTTTGTCTATCAGAGTTTGGGGGATCATGGTGTTGAAGGCAGATGTGAAGTCCACAAAGAGCAGACGCACGTATGAGTCCTTCTGATCCAGGTGGGTGAGAGCAGTGTGGACCACAGAGGAGATGGCGTCCTCTGTTGATCGGTTCTCGCGGTATGCATATTGATGAGGGTCCTCGCTGATGTTGACGGTTGTCTTGATGTGGGACATGACCAGTTTCTCAAAACATTTAGCGACTATCGGGGTGAGAGCCACCGGTCTATAGTCATTCAGACCAGTCACTGTGGAGCTTTTTGGGACTGGGATGATGGTGGCAGTCTTTAGGCAGGTGGGAACTGACTCCAGTGAAAGTGAGGTGGTGAAGATGAAGATGTCAGCCAGATGTCATTCATAACTCAGCCTGTGTTCTCAGCCTGTTTATAACTTCACTCTCTCACAGCCTGCTCATTGAATTGATAAAGATCTCCGGATGGGAAGCGAAACGTTTTCTGTTACAAATAAAGTCCAGTTGTTTCTGTATTGAACGCCATTTTGATTTTATCATGTCCTGGACGACTGAGAAACTTCACCAGCATCTGATTCATAACCCTCCATGTTGGAAGCTGAGGGCGTCAGGGAGGAAACACGGCCTTCTCCCTGACCCATTCCAGTGGGCACAGTTTTGATGATCCAGGTACCAGCAGCAGGTAGGGCTTGAACCAGTTACTGCACCACTGGTGCCTTACGAACACGAACAGACCCACCACATCACCAGCACCTTTCACTCACAAAGTGTTTCTTGCAGCGGCGCAGATAGGATTTTTGAACTGGGGGGACCAAGTTTTCAGCAAATGATTTCCATCCAAGTAATTTTTAGTAATTTGATTAGTTACTTTCATAATAGCATAAAATTTTAACTTATTTTCTGGTTCTGTGAAGATTGAAGAATAAAGTTTACCAAAAGCTGGACATCAGAGGAGTCTCTTCCAACTGAAGCCTGGCTGCACTTGTTTCAACTCGTTGTTTATTATGCTGCTGCAGAAGGAGGCAGCTCAACGCAGCGCGACGCTTGCAGCCTGTGTATGTGTGTGTGTGTTTTTGCTACGTAGTTGGGACAAATTGCCCGGTGCAGGTGCACACAGCCCAGTGTTGAGAATCCATTGTTCCTTATGGGGACAAAAAGCCCTGTCTGTCCCCGTTTGGAAAACTACTGTTGGTGGGTCAGGTTGTAGAAATGACTGGTAAATGAATGGAAGTCAATGCGAAGTCCCCATTAGAATAAAGGAACAAACCCATGTGTGTGTGTGCGCGCTGCACATCGCTCTGCGCTGTGTGTCACAGAGAAAAAGGAAGGGAGGGGGGAGTGAGCTGTCCGCTGCAGCTCCTCTGTTGGAGAATCAGTGAACTAACAGAAGTTCATCATCAGTTTTGATCGGAGATGTTTCTCATCCTATCAGGGAAAGAGGAAGGGACTGATTAGGGTCACTAAATCTGAGGGGGACATGACCCCCCCGTCCCCCCTACTAACTGCGCCCATGGTTTCTTGTCACACATTTATCTCTTCAGGTTTACCTGCTGGATGTTAAAATTGGTTTCATGGTAAGATCTGAACCCAGATCACAGCGGCCCTACTGGCTGAGCCGCCAGAGCAGAAAAAAACAGTGCGTCCTGGAGCTTTTCAAGCTTTTGTTTTACTGAAAGTGGTCAAAATTCCTAAAGATCTAACGGTAGGAGTAGGAGTTGAACTCTCGACCTGTGGAGCCACAGTGAGCTGTTCACACAGACAGCTGATCACAGGTCAGTCAAGCTTCTCACTCTTTGAAATTATTACCAATTGTCAAACCTGCAGTGACTATTAAAAAGCTTCGCCTTTTTATCACATGAGCAGATATTTCAGCAGTCTTTCCTCACAAATTTCATGATTTCATCTTTCATGATATACCAGCACTTTAAAACAGGATTTGAACCTGCAGCCGCCGAGTGTCCAACCAGACTCTTCCAGCTGCTTCACTACCACGCCTTGTTTTTGGTGTTTTGAGAAAACCTTGCAGACTAACAATGAGCTGTTCGCTCCGATTATAAGTGCATATTTAACTCTCGATGTCCTTTGATGAGTAAAAACAAGAACATCAGATCGAGAAGTTTCATTATTTCTTTAAAGTGAGACAAAAAACGTCAATTGTCTTATTTAACACTTTTTCATATAATTCTGGTCAACTTTCACAGAAAGTTTTCAGACTTCTTCATGAGCTTAACTCAAACACTGTTGTTTACTCTGACGTTTAGACGGACACTGTTTTAAGTACTGGTGGCTGATGAAGATCCAAATAAAAATGACTGAGTTCAAGGTTTGGAGCCAAAATGTTTTGCGCTAAAACTGTTCATGTGCTAAAGAAGACATGTCTAACATCATGTCCAGAGGTGGGTAGGAATGAGTTACATTTACTCCGTTACATTTACTTAAGTAGCTTTTTGAGAAAATTGTACTTGTGAGAGTAGTTTAAATGTGAAAGACTTATACTTTTACTTGAGTAAATTTTAGGGGAGAAAACCGCAACTTTTACTCAGTTACTATGGGCTTTCTGCCGATCGCTACAGTTACTTTTGTTTCAAGTATGTAAAAACATTTGCAGCAAAATTATTGCGTAACTTATTGTCACCTGACATGTAACCAATCAAGTGAAGCCAACCAGTCACGTGACCACAACAAACTCTCCGTGCGGGCCATGTTGAGTGACGTCGGAGATTCTGGTAAACAGTTAGTGCTGTTTATAGGATGTCAAAATGTAAGAAAATGAGTTCCAACATTTACTGGTAGAAACAAAGTTTTGCAGAAAGTCAAGTTTATTATTATTTAGCTGAATTATTTGGGCTACAGTTGCCTTTGTGTTTTTTTTTTATTTACAACAATGTAAAAGATAAGTGGTTTATTTCTAAATCCTTTTGGCTGGTATTGCCTTTGTGTTTTTATTTATAACAATGTATGTTCAGTCTCATTAAAAGTTATGTTTCCTTGTAAATCCATTTGCATGTTATAATTTAATGACACGAGATGGTACTCTGCAGTTACTCACTACTTGAGTAGGTTATAATCAAAGTACTTTATTACTTTTACTCAAGTAAATTTTTGGATGCCTACTCACTACTCTTACTTGAGTACTATTTGGTTCAAGTAACAATTCTTTTACTTGAGTAAAAATTTTGAATACTCTACCCACCTCTGATCATGTCTGAGTTTAATGAAAACACACATGATGAGGTGTCAAACTCAACCCTCACAAAATGATTTAAAAGGAGTAGTCTGGTTATTTTTAAGTAGTTATTTACAGTTATTATTAACACCACATGTGACATCAGTCATGGAGCACTGGTTTACCAAATAAGGGCCTTTTTCCAATTTTTTTTTTTTTTAACTAAAAATATCTTAAAGTAAATCTCAGACACCTGACATATGAACAGCAGAGTACTGTACTAAATGCATAATGGTGTTGTTTGAAAT
Source organism: Garcialebias charrua (assembly GCA_038048925.1). NCBI lineage: Eukaryota > Metazoa > Chordata > Actinopteri > Cyprinodontiformes > Rivulidae > Garcialebias > Garcialebias charrua. Next base: position 6,263 of record JBBPBX010073219.1, on the reverse strand, counting down.
ATGCAAGCAATACTGAATTCTGTAAGAATTATTCAAATGATTCATAATATTAGAAAATGTACCTGAATATTTAATATCTGAGGAGGAAAATAAAAATATTTTAAAAGTTCTTAAGGCGTTTGATTTTGTGATCAAACTGAAAGACTAGTCACCCTTGGACTGAGTCTAGGAGGCACAGGGTGCAATACGAATTGTAAACTTTAGAATGGATTTCATGCGAAAATGCAGTGTGAATGCTTATTGCTGAAGAACAGCTGAAATAACTGTAGCTAAAAACATGCTGAAATTTAGTTGAAATGGAAGAACAAGCCCGAGTTAGCAGAAGAAAGCAAAAAAGAACACATATTTGCTGAATTAGGTTTAAATTACTGTAGTACAAAAATTAGAAAATTAGCTGAAAAAATTAGCTGAAAAGTGGATGAAAAGGCAGAAAGAAGCTTAAACTAAAAGAAGGAAGTAGAAAGAGCTGAAATGGGCTAAAAATGTGGGATTAGCTGAAAAAGCTAAATTTAGCACAAAAACAGCTAAATAGTAGCTGAAACAGCAGAAATGGTTGAAACTACCATGGGGTATAACAAGCTGAAATTTGCATACAGATGTTAATTAGACTGCAGAAATTACCATAAAAACAAATGTATCTGGAAACTTATGAAACTAGCTAAAAAAAATGCTTTAAAAAAAATCTGAAACGGTAGAACAAGCAGAAGAAAGCAGAAAAAAACATGTTTGCTGGGGGAAAAAGGCAGAAATTAGCACAAAAAAGTGGAACTTATCTGGAAAATATGTGAAATTAGCAAAAAGAAACTGCTGAAAAGTAGCTAAAAAGCATAAAGAAGCTTAAATTACATGAAGGATGTGGAGAGTGCATATTTTAGCTGAATTAGGCTGAAAAATGATTAAGTTGAGTGCAAAAATGCAGAATTGGTTGAAAGGGCTAAAATTAGCATAAACTGTATAGTAGCTGAAATTGTAGAAAAAGTTGAAACTTGCATAAATAAGCTGAAAGGAGCATAAAAAGCTGAAATTAGCAGAAAAAGTTATCAGAAGCACAAAAATGTAGTTGGCAGAAATAATCTGAAAGGAGCTCAAAACAGCTGAAAGTAGCTGAATTTTCTTTTAAATTTTCACAAGGGAGCTGAAAGAAGCTGAACCAGAAAAAAAGGTGAAAGGAGCAGTAAAAGATTGTTAACACATCTAAAGATTTGAAGGAGGTCAAAGATTTGAAGGAGGTCAAATGAGCTCAATTAATTTTCTATTAGGGAAAAAGTGGCAGAAAAAGCTAAATATTTCAAAAAGCTAAAGTTGCTCCAATATCAAGTCATAGCAAGACTGTCCTAAACTAGATGAACGTTTTGATTCATGATTGAAGAAGCATTCACACAACTAAACACAAAGCTAATACCGTACTTTCTGTCGTACACGTCGCACCACCATATAAGTCGCATCAGTCCATATTTGTCTAAGTGGAAAAATCCATAAATATGTTGCTTCGCCGTATAAGTTGCATCTATTATTCGTCACCGGTGACAACCTGGAAATGTCGTTGAACCCAAAAATGCTGGTGTTGTGCCAAAAAACGTTGGGCTGTCAAATGGCGGCCGGGGAAGCGTGCACGGGAGGACTTTAACAAGATTAACACTTAAAAACAATTATTTGTTTGCTGGAAATTATAGTAAATGTGTGTCTCAGTCTAACATTTGCTTAATAAATGCACTTTAATGGTCAAATTAGCTGCATTTTGCTAGGGCGGTGCAGCTAGTTTCATGGTTCCAAGCAGTGAGCAGAATGAAGGTGGGGGGACTATGGCAATCCAATTGAGTCATTAATAGCTGGTGAAGATTCTCAGTCATCCAGGACATGGTAAATTTAAATAAAATAAAAAAAATTAATAAAGTATAAAGTAAAGTATACTAAATAAAGTCCAGTTGTTTATGTCTTGGAACTTTTTTTGAACTTGTCATTATAGCCATGTTTACCTATTGCATGATACAAAACTATTTGTGACCAGATTGGATCAATTTATTGATAAACAAAATATTTTAAGTCGCAGTCAGTATGGGTTTAGAGAAAAAAACTCTACGTCAATGGCTCTCATGGATTTAATGGAACAAATAACTAATGCTGTCGATCATAAACAGTACTGTGTTAGTGTTTTTGTTGATCTAAAAAAAGCATTTGATACCATTGACCACACCATTCTCCTTGAAAAACTAAATAAATATGGTATTAGAGGACCAGCATTACAGTGGGTATCTAGCTATTTGAAGGACAGGAAACAGTTTGTGCAAATAAATGATGTTAGATCTGACCTCCGTGATATCACTTGTGGAGTTCCTCAGGGTTCTGTGCTTGGACCAAAGTTATTTATTTTATATGTGAATGACTTGGTAAATGTGTCAGGACTACTTAAATGTGTTCTTTTTGCCGATGACACCACATTTTTCTGTTCGGGTAATGACATAAAACAGATTTTGGATATGATGAAAACAGAATTTATAAAAATACAAACTTGGTTTAAATTAAACAAATTATCTTTGAATTTAGATAAAACTAATTACATGATATTCAGTAACAAAAAGAGAATTGTTGATGACGATCCATTTGAAATTGAAGATGTTGTGATCTGTAAAGTGAGTGAAGTGAAGTTTCTGGGTGTTATCATTGATGACAAACTGACGTGGAAACATCATGTAAATTCCATTAAAAAAAATAGCTAGATCAATTGCAGTACTGTATAAAGTCAGGGATTTTTTAATTGATAAAGCTTTACATATGTTGTATAACACAATCATTGCTCCACATTTAATCTATTGTATTGAGGTTTGGGGAAAAGCGTGCAAAACTATTACAAAGCCTGTTTTTATTTTACAAAAGAGAGCTGTAAGAGTAATCACCAGAAAACATTTCAGTCACCCATCAAACACTTTGTTTCTTCAGCTAAACTTATTGAAATTCCAGGAATTGGTAGAATATAGTATTTTATCAGTTATGTATAGGGCTCATAATAACACATTACCTTTAAATATCCAAAGAAACTTTATAAAAAGACAAAGTTATTACAATCTCAAAGGGACAGAGATATTCATCAAACCACAATTCAGAACCAGCTTAAAGGGACGGTCTACCTCAATTCAGGGAGTTCGATTGTGGAATGCTCTGGAGAGTGATGTTAAAAATGAAAAATCAATGCATACATTTAAGAAAAAGGTCAAAAAGGACTTGCTCAAAAACTATATATGATGTAACCTCGCGTGTTTGTGTATTACACCTATGTTGTACTTATGATGTAGCTTAGTGCGTTTGTGTATTACAGTTAGAAAAATTAAGTAGAGTTAGTCATTTTGTGAAGCAGTTTGTGTATTACATTTAGAAAATTTAAGTAGAATTATTCATTTTTGTGATGTATTTTGTGTATTACAGTTAGGAATATTAAGTAGAATTATTCATTTTGTGAACATCTTGATGTTGTGCCATCTTTTAGTTTGTGTATTACAGTTAGAAAAATTAAGTAGAATTATTCATTTTATGATCTAGTTTGTGTATTACAGTTAGGAAAATTAAGTAGAAAAAATAAAATAATAAAAAAATAGGAAAATTAAATAGAAATAAAAAAAATAATAAAATAAAAAATAAATATAAAAATAAAAAAAATTAAGTGTGATGTAGTTTGTGTATTAGTTAGAAATATTGTGTATTAGTTAGAAAAATTTAAGTAGAATTATTCATTTTGTAATGTAGTTTGTGTATCACAGTTAGAAAAAATAAGTAGAATTATGGATGATGTAGTTTGTGTATTACAGTTAGAAAAATTAAGTAGAATTATTCATTTTGTGATCTAGTTTATGTATTACAGTTAGAAAAATAAGTAGAATTATTCATTCTGTGATGTTGCTTGAAGGTTATCATTGGTTGAACAAACTGTGAAATAGGGGCAGATATAATAAGATTTCATCTTCTTTCTGCTCCCTTCATTTTATCCTACTTGTATTCTTGTATCTGATGAAACTGTCTTGTATTGTTCTTTTTTTTAAATGAATGAATAAACATCAATCAATCAATCAAAAAACAGCATGCCATACTGTTTTACTACTCTGCTCCCATCTAGTGGCTGAAAGTGGTACTACTCAATTTTTTCAGTCAGAATTAATGAAAACGGTCAAATCTCAGCCAAAACATGGTTTATAAATATAGGGAAAAAATCCATAAATATATAGCTTCGACCTATAAGTTGCAGGGCATGTAAATTATGCAAAAAAACTACAACTTATAGGTCGAAAAATATGGTAACTCAAAAAACAGTTAAATTTGACATTACAATAATTTAACCCAATATTTGATGGCGGCGCGTGCAAAGGCTGCGGCTTCTCTCTCTCCCGACAACACGGTGTTTTCGTCTTCTTTGTCCTGTATGCCGCAATGTGCCGGCACGTCTTCGTCATGTTTACGTGTTCAAGAACGCAAGTATAGCCGTGAGTTCCTGCTTGATGTCGGAAAAACCGCTCATTTGGGAATAAACAGTGACCTACAGGAGAAGCTACGTGAGCTCGAACAGAAGCTAAACGAGTTTCGTGACTGCGGCCTGCTCTGGAAGCCAGCCCCGAGCCTCAATTCATCGCGCCCGCCGTGGAAGCGCCACAAGCGGCTGGACAGTAAGCGGAAGCCAGCCCTGAGCCTCCCTTCTTCGCGGCCGCCGTGGAAACGCCACAAGCGGCGTGACAGAAAACAGAAGCGGGGTAAACGCGGAGGTGTCAGAGCTAGGCTAGCAGCTAGCCCACACAAACCGGCGATCCCATCCATGGTTTTGGCTAACGTGCGCTCCTTGGACAATAAACTGGATTATATACGCCTGCTACGAACGACACAAAAGACTGTGAGAGACTGTTGTGTGTTTGTATTCACGGAAACGTGGCTCAACAACAACGTTCCGGACCATGCTGTTCAGCTGGAGCAGCTAACATGCTACAGAGCGGACCGAACCCTCGAGGGAGGTAAGAGATGGGGAGGGGGGCTCTGTGTTTACATCAACAAAGCATGGTGCCTGGATGCTGCTGTGGTCTACAAACACTGCTCACATTTAGTGGAGTTCATGACTATTAAATGCAGACCGTTCTATTTACCGAGGGAGTTTACAGCTGTTTTGATTGTTGCTGTATATATTCCTCCAAGCTCCAACAGCAAAGTTAGAAGTGAGGCTTTGAATGAACTATATCTGCACATCAGTGAGCAACAAACAGCCCATCCTGATGCTTTTCTCATCACGGCTGGTGATTTCAACCATGCAGATTTAAAGAGTGTATTTCCAAAAACATACAGAAACATAAACTTTGCAACAAGAGGAAACAACACACTGGACCAAGTTTACACCACCATGAAAAATGCCTACAGAGCCCTCCCCCTCCCCCACATTGGTGCTTCTGACCATATCTGTGTTATGCTAAAGCCAGCATACAGGCCGCTGGTGAAAGTCACAAAACCAGTCCGCAAGCAGATACGAGTGTGGCCAGAGGGGTCTTCAGAGGCACTCCAGGACTGTTTTGACACCACAGATTGGGGTATGTTCAAAGAAGCTGCTACCACAAACAACAACACATGTCTCCAGGAGTACTCAGACACTGTATGTTCATACATCGCCAAGTGCATTGATGATGTTACCAACCTCAAAACCATCACTGTTCGGGCTAATCAGAAGCCATGGCTGACAGCTGAGGTTCACAGACTCCTGAAAGCCAGGAATGCTGCCTTCAAAGCGGGAGATCAGGTGGGCCTGAAGGCAGCCAGAAAGAACCTGACCCAGGGCATCAGTGAGGCCAAGGAGCAGTATTCCAGGAAAATAGCTCACCGTTTCAAGGACAGCAAGGATACACGCAGTCTGTGGCAGGGAATACAGACCATCACAGACTACAAACCCCCCCCCCCCCCCCAGACCTGTGACAGCTCAACCTCTACGCTGAATGAACTGAATGAGTTCTTCGCTCGGTTTGAGGCAAGTAACAGCACACCTGCACATAAACTCCCCCCCTCTCCTGATGGCCAGGTGCTGGCGCTGTCCTCAGACAGCGTAAGGCGATCATTTATCAAGATTAATGCCCGGAAGGCCTCTGGTCCTGACAACATACCTGGTCGTGTGCTGAAGGACTGTGCAGGGAACTCGCAGCGGTCTTCACGGACATCTTTAACATCTCACTGAGCCAGGCCATCGTCCCCACCTGTTTCAAAGCCACCACCATCATCCCTGTCCCAAAGAAGGCAACGCCCGCATGCCT